>BMAV01016742.1:0-25367 GCA_019973955.1 Trichonephila inaurata madagascariensis | reverse complement strand
TAATTAATTTAAATTGAATTCACTTGGCGAATAGATAATGTGAAAGTACAACTTATTCTATGCAGAATTAGTTAGAAATTTATTATTCATATTTTTACTTATTTATTTATGCAAAGAAGAAGACAAAATCAGCCAGTAATTGATATTTCAGACTTGAAGTGTTTAATGTAGAATTTAGCTTTAAAAGAAGCGATTGAAGAAACAAGTGGTGGTATGTAATTCCTTATTATTCGGATTTCGTGTGTAAAGTAGAAAGTTGTATAAAAGCACCCAAGTACAAAATAATTGAAAGTAAAGTAGATGTAATTGATATTTCTGACGCGAAATGTTCTGCGTAGAATCACTTTAAAAAAGAAGGAATGGGAGAAACGAGTGATGATATAATTTCATATTATTCGAGCTGTGTGTATAAATTACAGTGTTGTATATATATATATATAAGACCAAAGTATAGTAAGATCAGAAATACACGGATTTAAAATTCAAATGCATTTAAGGCTGTCAATCGGATAAATATTAAACCTCAGCCATCATTGGATATTATTTCGAGAATAAAGCATAAATTACAAAAAAAGAACAATTCTGAGAAGATTTTTTTTTTTCGCTGTGTTATTAGTTCTTTTTCACTATTATTTTGCTTATTTATATAAGAACTTTAAAACCTTAATTATTTTTACATTTTAAAGCATGTAGAAGAGATCTAAAATACATTTGACTTCACAGTAAAGGAAAATTATTAATTTAGAGGGTTATTTGAATAAATTTTGTTTTTGTTCAATCTATACAGTCACAGAAGTTAGAGTTTCTTTATGTTTTAACTCTTCTAAACAGTTTTTTTGGGGGGGTGGGGGGAAATAATCAAAAGCACAAGACCATAATTTCAATTCTTGGCTTACTGTTAGTTTAACTAATCACTAAGATTTTCGCGACTGACAAGCTGTTGCATCAAATTTATATAATTATATCACACATAACACTGCAACGCTCGAGAAAAATAATGGTAGTGTGATATTTATTAATTTAAATATTTGGCTTATTTACGTCACAGCTATTAATTACAGTAGGTATACACATTGAAGTTATTAAAAATATTGTTTAGATCATTAGAGACCCGAATTGTGATGTTGGTGAGGGAGGAGGTCGCATCCATTCTCTGCGAAAGTTTCAAACCATCTTCTTTCTCTGCCCTCTCTAGGGTTCGGGGATGGTAGCGGTCGGCATCTTTATCATCAAGTTACACCCGATTCGTAGGTGGAGTAGGGGGTTCCTCACGGTGTCAAAGGTTGCCGGGGAGATGTTCAAAGACAAGAGCTCTCAATATTTTAAAGGTGCAGGTATTCATAGAGACGTGGTTATCCTATACACAAAAGAAGCCGATTTACAGCTGTGTGATGAGAAACGTTACAACACCAACATTTGAAATTATAAGAACTGCTATTGATTTGGTGAATTGTGGATATATTTTTGTTACGACGCTGTACATAAATATTCGGTGAATTAAATATTTTCCCTGGAGTCAAGAACTTCAGGAGCTAATGGTTCGAACTTAAAAAGTTTCTTGTCATTTACAGTTTACAGTATTTTTAGTGTGAAATTAATTAAATACAGCCTACCAAAAAAACTAACAAGATTTTAACGTTAATTTGAAAGTATTTAACATCGGCGCGCTTCTGAATTGTGGATTTTAAAAGAGCAATTATATTAAGTGGGAAAAAACGCTTCATTGATTGTTTTGTATATATGTATTAGTTTTGAAAAGAAAATATAAGTACTTACGTATTAGCGTCTCCCCAGCCAAGTTCTCGTCACGTAAATTGCGCCATTTTTCTGACTGATAAGAGTTTTTCAAATAAAATATGTAAGAATCTTTGTCGTTTTGATATCATGGCGTGATTTGCGTGGTGCAAGTTTCAGCGGTGATGCTAATACATAAGTACCAAAAAATATTTCGGATGATTCTTAAGGCTCAATATATATTTTTAAAAGCCCAACGACCACTTATAAAATTATTAAAATACGAATTTTAATTTTGGTACTTATGCATTATCGCAACTGTACTGGCAACAATGTATGAAATGAAGCATATGGTTGCCCATTCAGAGCGTAAGACACCTGCGAAATCGGGGTTGCCAACTTGGCGAGTTATCTTGAACATTGGCATTGTTACGATAATACATAAGTACCATATTTTTTTTTAAATTATCACTGTTTTAGCGTAATTCATCAGATAACAGAGTTTTATTGCCCAAAACAGCATTGTGTTATGGAAAAATATCGAATCAAACCAATAATTTCTTATTTTAAACAATCTTTTTTTTTTTTAAATAACATTGAACAAACTAATGCAAACTATTGCATGTATTTTAAGGCAAGAAAAGAACTAAAATTTCAAAACTTCTATGAATGACATATATTTTACGTTTGAGAAACAAACAAAAATTAGAATTAATAACTGTTCTGCAAAATATATCTATTTATTCCGTCAGGACCTTATAATCATTTAATCCTGATGTGATATCCTTTACAGTGAATTAAATTAATTTCTCAATTACATATCATCATTTTTCTTTTGAGAAACAGCTAAAATTTATTGTAGAATACAGACATTGCGGTAAAATATTTGCATTTCCATTGTATACTGCCATTGCATGTCAAACATCTTTCGTTACAGTCGGTCTCGCTGCAAGTTTCTTTTTTATTTGTTCTATTCTAATGTTAATCGCTTCATTCTCCAATTCATAAAGGCTATTCCTTCTAAATCGTGATACCCACATCTCTTTAATGTTGCATAATTCCTTTTCGGAGATAGGCATTAAAAACTAGGATGCGAAAATAAAGTTTTTAAAAAATTCTTAAGTAATATAATTTATTACTGTGCACTTCAGTCTAAATGCTGCATGACATTACACAATTAACTTCACAGTAGAAATTGTTTTATTGAATTTTAATTTCTTGTTTCGGCAGTAGTGGGAGCTCCGTATAATGGAGACATCGATTGCACACAAGGGGGATCCTAGGGTCGGTCCCCCCCAAAGCCCTGATTTTTTCCGATTAATTATAATATTAAGTATATAATACGTGAAATTTAATTAAAAATATATTTGTTTTTAATAATTAGTTTTATTAATTAATACTAATTATTTATTCAACAATTAATTTTTTACTGTTTTTTGTTCCCCAAAATCGACAAAATCAAAAGGAGCATGATACAAGAATGGTGGACTTTCGACCCTGGATCCCACCCCTTGGAAAACTTCTGTGTGCGCTACTGGGAGACATAGATATAAAATGTGTCTTTAGTAGATAGACTTCTTCTATGAGAATGGGGGAGGGATTATATTAAAGAAAAAACGCAGACAAAAAAAAGCTCTGAAACGTAATTTTTATGTTGAAAATTAAAAATCTGTACATCTATGGGGAAGAAAAGGGTTTAACCCCCAAACACTACTGTTGTGTACGCCTCTGTGGTTATCATGGATTTGATCAAGAGTTAATTTTTCCGTTTTATGGGATAATGCTGATTTCAACTGAACTTAAAATATCTTCGCATAAAACAATATGAATTTGGAGACGAATCATCTGAATTATATTTTCCTAATAACATATTTTGTACAAATTATACTTTCAAAAAAGAGAGATAAGAGAAAATATTTCTAAGAACAAAGAGAAAACTTATCTTAATAATGTAATCGATTATCGAGCTAAAAAACAACGAAAAAATATAGAACAATAAATATAACTACTTTTATTCTATCTCTTTCTTGTTTTTTTTCAATTCCTACTATTAGCTCACTCTCTCTATCTATTATATATATATATATGTATTTATTTATATATATATTTATTTATCTGGTTCAAATTTTCAATAGTTCATAAAATACTTTCTATTTATCCATTCAAAGTAGGAATTGACTTAAATTTTTTTTAATATTACTTGTTTTATTTGCAAATAAAGATAATGAATGAGATGTGTGTGTGTGTGTGTGAATGAATAATGTAATAATTATATGAAAATACTATATTGAACGGAACGTGTCTTTATTCATTATCGGAAATATATCTCATAGAATTTATTTATGGTTATCTTATCAGGATCCTAGTAAGTAGCTTTCTCTGTCCAAGTAGAGCAGCACGAAGTCTCCCACATAAGATCATTAAACTGGATCTCATATGATTTATCATGAGTTGCTTAGGGACTTTCATTTGCTGCTAGGTGACAAATGACTTTAGTGATCTTGGCGATAATTGATAAAGTGCCAGGCGCCAAATGAAAAATGGTGTCAGAGAACAGTCCCTGATGTATTACTGACATCTCTAGCATTTCATAGACAAAGATGAAATCTCGGAGTTTAATATAAGTGTTATTTAATGAGCTTAAGCTTTTACATCGAAGATGATCACACTAAAAGAAATGAAGGTATGAGTCATCGTTAAGTGAAAAATTGTGTGCTTGTTTGTGTGTGTAATTAGAATTCAATACATATTCATATTATACTATTATTTTATCTTATATTCATCTATTATGTTATTTTTAAAAAATAATTTCGGGTTTTTTTTTTAAATGCTTTGTAATTGTTTTTTACAATTTACGTTTCTGTTTCTCTCACTTAAGTCTTTGAAATCTCGTATTTATCATGTTTTAAATGAGAACTTTGCCAATCCTTTGTTAAAGAATGTCAACTATTTCGCCAATTGTAGAAAAGATATAACGCTTTTCTCGTATCGGTCCGCTCAACGACTGTATAATTTTTTTTGCAAACGAAATGGTTTTTTTTAAATCTTATTTAAAAAAAAAAAAACATTTTTTTGGCGAGAAAGAGGAGAGGGGAATAATCCTATTGTAATAAAACGACAAATTGAATTATCAAGCTTATCAGAGGGGAACGGATTTTTCTTAACGACAAAAACCAGAAAATTAACTCAAAATTAAAAAAAAAAGTCTAAGATTTTCAAAATGTTTGCCAATTGTTAGTTTCTACCATTTAGAAGCAGCAGTTTGATAGAGTCAATACATTTTTTACTTGAACAACGGAAGGAGTTTATGGCGACATATAAACAGACCAACAGCCATACATTAATTGACAATAGTTTCCATTAGTTTAAGCAAACAATTTTCTGCTGCACTGAAATCTGAAATTGCAACAATAAGGCTTATGAGCTGTGAATAGAACAAGTCCTCTGTCTAAATTCTAAAATTGCAATTTGAAAATTTTTTGAGTTATCAAAATATATATAAATAATTTTTTTGAAAAAAATCTTTGTAAATAGAAGATATATAAAAAGATTATAAAAATCCCGCCGATAAATATAGAAACTCGTTGATTCTCACATCCATAGTATACAAAGTTTTGTTTTTCTAAATGTACATTTAAACTGCATACTCAAATGTATGTAATGATTCAATATTGATTTTTAAAAAAATCAAGTTTGCTTAAGTTATTTCATGCTTTTTAGTTACGATTTACTGAATAGTTTTTCTTGAGCTATACTTCCGTACCCAGTGAACTTGTAACGAGACACACAACACAAAATATAATGAAATTTAAAGACAATATCTTTCACAGTAATAATTATTATTATTCAAAAGGGACTAATAATTTTTATTTATGACGATTTTATTCTCTATTTTTATTGTAAACAATTTATGTTTCGTTATTAAAAAATATGTCATTTATGTTTAAATATTTTTATTTAGATTTGTAATGGAATATTAATTAAAATTATGTCTATAGATATGGATTTAATCTTTTTAAGTTTCCATTTTCGCTTAAATATGTATAATTGCCGTTTTCCACAAATACCTAATACCACGTGTTTTTAAAACTGTTTATGTAATATTTAATTACAGTTAATCGTACTATTAATTATTAATTATATCGTCAATTCAAGGGGAAAAAAATTATCTATTCTTCACCGAATTGGGAATGTTTCGTAACGAAAGAAAACACACACATACACAAATCACAAGGTAAAGCAAACAATCACATCTGTACGAATAAATTTGAATTTTTGATATGAAATATGTATAAGCCAAGCCATAGCTTAAAGCATAATTGTTGGAAAACTAAAATTTTCCAAACAGTTTAAAATGTTTAGGAGAATAGGAACTTAGAAGGTCAAATAAACAATAATGTGGATTTGTAAGCAAGAAAGTGAAAAAAAATCAGGTCACATGCAAACAGATAGTACTGTATGTAAACATTAAAAAATCAATAGGGCTTTTTATTCGAACAGAATTATTCTAACATAATGGCAAAAATGGAATGAATACATTGTTAAATATTTCAGTTTTTAGATGAAAAAATAAATCATATCACTCGTGTTGCCGATGTTACAATAAATGTAAAACATCAAGAATATATTTTTTTTAATAACTAATATACATTTTCCTGTCATTTTACTCACAATTTTATAAAGTTACTAGGAATGAAACAAGTCTTAGGTAAAGAATTAACTAAGGAAAGAAAAATATAACTGAAACAAAAGCTAACAGTCATTTTTTAAAAAAAATTTATGCAAGTAAGTTAAAAAAAAAATACTCAAACTACGTATTTATATAATATTAATTAGTATATTTTATATTTACAAGCTGTTATTTTGTATATTTTATGCAATTATCTAAAAAGTATTCACAGATATTGCAGGAAATAGCCTTTTATTAAAGCATCTTTTTAAAGTTTAAACTAGAATTTTATTCAAAAAAATTATTTTTAATTTTATTATTGTAAAAACTTTCCAATTTAAAATGTTTTTTCAAGAAAGGAAACAATTTGAAAGTTCCTTTTTAGTGTTAGTATTTTATATACATGAAAACATAATTTAATTCTTACTTGCTGTGAAACAATTATTTGTTGACACTGAGCCAAAATTGGAGGAAAAAATTAAACGTATGAATTTTTTGTTGTTGTTATTTCTGATTGTTGCGATTGAAATTCACAAATTTAAGGTGAACACAAAAGAAACCCTTAATTTATTTATGTTTACACTTAAGGAATTCTTTACATTACGCATACAATAAGGTTAATTAATGATATTTTCTTTTTGAAAATGTAAATAAAATTAAAATTGTTTATTTACATATCAGTTTGACTTTAATTTGGAATTTTAATTCGCATTATGTGCATGAAATCTTTTCAATAGAGTTCATTAAATGTTGTTTGAAATATATACATACATTCGCCTTATTAATTGTAACTAATGGATTTAATTAATTAATTATATTGATAATTTGTACAATAAAGTATTTTCTTAGAAATATAATATTTAAAAAAAATTTCTTTTTTATGAAAATTTCTGTTTTTCAATCCTTCTCCTGCTCTTCTCAAAACACAAACAGTAAGAAAATATAATAGTTAAGAATTAAAGGATTGTAAAACTAATTATAAATCTCATACTTTCCATATCAATTTTACTTACTCCTCTTAATAAAATTGTATTAAAAGTTACAATCATAATCTTTGACTAAAATTCATCATTAATTAAATATTCAGTTTTTCAGTTGCACTTATCAAAATTCTAAATGTCAGAATTTTATCTCTTGTTATTTTGAAAATACCTTACTGGCTTTTCTTTATGTTTTGCAGGGTAAAAAAAGGAATTTAACACACAAATACTTTAATCAATAATTTTGATGAAATGTATGCAGAATCCTTACAAAGAAGTGTGATTTAAAAAATTTCTTTATAATCAAACGTGTAAGTAAATATAGTTATGATTATTTAATATTTAAAGGATATATTGATTATGTTTTCCATAAGTATATTTAGTCAAAACTCAAAAAAAATATTGGATGTTATTAGTATTATAGATTCTTTATTCTTATTTTTAATTTCACACGAATTTTAATTTTTAAATTTTATACATAAGTTAAAGATAATATTTCAAAGAAAAATAATTTCTTACAAATTGAAAAATATTATCTGATTAAATTTATTATATTACCAAAATTAAAAAACTCACCTTTCTTAGGTGGGCTAGATTTTCCAACAGGTGAAGGTATTACTTTTTGCTGAGATCCCCGATGTACCGCCGGCGTATCTGGTACACTAGCCACAAAAGGTGGTTGTACACCTAAAATACCTTCGATACTGTACGATGGGGGTACACCCGGCCTTAGCCGCGCGTAATGGTGCCCCAGAGGCACACTATAGGGCGCAATGGGCAATGTCCCAACCAGTGGACCGGAGGCGTAAAGCCGAGAGTCCATGAGTCCTGCCTAATTGCATTAAAACTGGATGTCTGACATGGCGGCCATGGATGCAGAGCCGGCGTCGTCCGAGACTCCGCCCATCATTTGAGGAGGACGAATGAAACTGTTGCTCCACCTTCATGGATGAAGTAGGAGGAGCTCCAATAAAAACACGCTGTTCCCGGGCTTCTTTGAGATGCTTTCACGTGCTTTGTTTTGTATCTTTCTGTAACACAAAGCTCTGAATACATTTCCAACAAATGGAAAACGATTTTTTTGGGGGTTAAAGAATATTTTTATTGCTTTGTTTCAAAAGAATTTCACCGACATCTGCATAAAAATACATTAATTATTTTGGACTTTTTTTTTATTCTTAAAAAGAAATAATTAACTTATTAATGAAAGGCAAATTCTGTAATAAAAGAAACTAATTTTTAAGCTTAGGAGCTCGAGTTAAAATTTAATTACTTGTACAGCTTTTTAATATTTTCTATTATTTCGGTAAATGTAATTAATTTTTCCTAATTTGTTCTTTTTTTAAAAGAATAAAATAAGAAACTGGATTATTACTTGAAACAAGGTTTTTTGAGTTATATAATTTCAAAGATACCATTCATTCGATTAACATTTCAAATACTAATTTATCCGACGGACAAGTTAAATCTGCCAATTCTCAAAATCCTCACGTTGTCGTGGTGTGGAAGCTTGTTGAAAAGAAATGCCAGAGCAGGTGTTATCCTCGTCATTTGATCTTGTTTCAGAACTATAAGGTCTGTCACCTCGTGTAGCTTTGAAATGCTGCGTTAATAATTGAATTTATTTTTTGATTAAAATAAAAAGTTTGCCAAAAAAAAAAAGTTACATTTTTAAAAGCATCTTTTTAAAAAAAAAAAAGAGTAGTCATCAAACTTTCACTCTAAAAAATGGAATTGTGGAACACAAAAACTCTAATGTTTACTTTTTTTAAATACACTCTGCATGCTATGAAGAATTTTTCATATATATCATAGAACAGTAGCGCATACAAAAATTTTAAAGGGGGGGTTTGGGGGGTTCGAAAGTACACCTTTTTGAATTCATGTTTCCCAATCCCCGACAAACATATTTTTTTGATTTTGACGATTTTCGGGAACAAAAACAATAAAAAATTAGCATTAATTAATAACAAATACTTTATCAATTTTACGTAATAAAAAAGGAATATAATAAATAAAAAAAATCAAGGGGCCATGGGGGGGGGGGGGGGCGTTTTTTTGCCCCGGGGAAACCCCCCCCCTTTGCCCACTGTCATAGAAATATTTTTTTTTTTTTATTTTTTTTTTAAAACTTTAAAAAGGGCTTTGTCTTTTGGGGGAAAAGAAGTTTGTATATATGTTCCTTTTTGAAAAAACAACCCCTAAAAATCATAAAGGAAAATTTCCCAAAATCGGGTATCCAAATGTAATTCAACTTTTCACAAAAATGGGGGTTTTTTTTATTTTTTGTTGTTGTTTTTTTTAAACAAAACCGTAATCAACCCAAAAGAAAATAAAATAAAAAATTTGAGGACCCTAAATTCCTGTTTTTTACCCAAGAAAAATTCCCGTCTTCCAAAAAAAAAAAAATCCCCCGGAAAAAAAACCATTTCAATCCCCATACCCCAAACTCATCCCTTTTTTTTTAAAACACTCCCTAAGAAATTTGACCAAAAGAATAAAAAATTCCCCCAAAATTAGAAAATATGGAAAATCCCGGGGTCCCCCGTACGCTGTACGGGCAAACCAGTTAAGGAGTTAAGTTCGAGACTCCAAATGTCATTTTTTAATATTTTATTTTAATAATAAAAATTAATTATAGTGAATAATGTTACATAAAGTGATTTAAATAAAACAAGACAGTCAATTGATAATTAAATTATGCGCATGTCAAAAACAGAGTTCCTCCAAGACCTTTTTTTCCCAATTAAAAAATTTAAAAAACTTTTAAACAAAAAATTAAATTTAAAGCATAGTCTAGAATACACATGCCAGAACAATGAGTACATCCAAAATCCAACAAAAGTTACGATATGTAATTGAAAATTAAGTAATACCCTTGCCAAGAAAAACGTTTACCAAAAGGACAAAGAGAACATTCAAGTTGTCTTATATGAGTGAGATTATAGAACGCTTAATCGAGAATAAAAACTATGTACATATCTGAAATAAGAATACCAAGAACAAAGAGAACCTCTAAATTGTAAACATCTTGATTAACCAAATTTTTCTGAATTAAATCGTTGAATTTTGAACATTATAAAAACCTTACACTATGTAAGAGTAGGTTAAAATCGCTGTTAATAATAAACAAGTGAATAATTGGCGACATCCACATCGACGCAATTAATGGGAAATAGAAAACATCGCCTCCCTTTCTCAGTTAGAGAGGGATTAATTAGTGACCGTCAATATAATTTCCACTCTAAATTTCTATATTCTTCTGGAGGTCCTCACTTTTCCTGTTAGCGGATGAGTGAATACTTATAAGCATTGTGCCATAAGGCAACATAAAGGTTACTGGAGACAGACCTCGTCATTTTACACCTCGGTCAAGTGACGAGGACGCCGCCTGAGCTGGCACCCCCTCTCTAAACTGTCACACCCCGTCAATGAGAGGACTTTGAGGCGAGCAGATTTAACATGCATTAGCCCTTCTAGACGGCGGGTCTTCAGTGGCACAAGGACGTGAAACGAATCTTGACTTCACGATTCACTGAACGTGAGTTCGTGACCATAACCACTCTGCAATCGTGGCCCCTGTTAGCGGGGGGGTCTAATTATTGTCTAATTAATCTTTAAGCATCGTTCTCTCACACCATGGATCCAGTGGAGCACACAGGAATTTTTCAAGAGGGGTACTTGGGTCGAAAGGCCTCCATTCTCATATCATGCTCCAATATGCCGCCCAACATATTCTTTCAATTTTATCGATTTTCGGGAACAAAAAAACAGTAAAAAACTAATTATTGAATAAAT
The DNA here is from genome assembly GCA_019973955.1 of Trichonephila inaurata madagascariensis. Lineage (NCBI taxonomy): Eukaryota > Metazoa > Arthropoda > Arachnida > Araneae > Nephilidae > Trichonephila > Trichonephila inaurata. The sequence continues at coordinate 14,186 of BMAV01016742.1, read as the reverse complement.
AATTAGCATTAATTATTAAAATTAATTATTAATAACAAATACTTAATTAAATTGTATGTACTATATACATAGGATTATAATCAATCAAGGAAAAAAATCAAGAGCTATGGGGGTTCCGGACTTGAGACCCGCCTTCCTAGTGTGCACCACTGCTTGCATCTTTAATTTCTCAGCAAATAGAGAAATCTAATTAGTGGTCGGCATGGTCCCCATGCGTGCATCTTTACTACTCCAAAGGACTCGACTTGTGTAAATAGACTTAATTTCTTTTTTATATATACTTCCATGTTTTCTCAAATATTGATCTAGTTATTTTGTAGTTGCTACCCATGATTCGACCAATTGAATTATCTTATGGCTTTTAAAAGTATTCAAGAAAATAAATTGTTGTATGCCATCAGTTCTTTAAGACTGTCTTAGGCCACTTGTACGAGAACCTGAACAAAACGGGGAGCAAATTTTCAGATGGAAAAATATCTCAATTTTCATGAAAGTAGGCAACATTATACATTCTAAATGTGTGTCTATAATACAGCGTTTTTAAATTTTCAAAATATTCCATAATAGTTTTTATTATAAAAGGATTATGGGGAAAAAGGAAACACACACTTTTGCCAGAAAAACTGAGTCAGGTACAAACTTGAGTAGTACGATAAAATACGCTTTTCTTTAAAGAATAGCAAAGCTAAAATATAATATTAATGTTGGAGTACTTTTGTATCAGAAAAAAAAATATTTTTCAAATTCGGGTCCCAGACTGCCTTAACCTTTTATTTACCGACGGTACTTATAAGTACCACTCACACTTTAAAATTACATAGAATAACCTTTTTTACAAATATCCTGTAGATACTTAGCAGGAATATTCTTTTAAATCCACTCTTCCAAGATATATGGCAGCACAGGTTCTATGATGAGTATTTTAGCGGGAAGGCGAATAGTTTTGTAGCAAAATTGCGTTTTCAGCAGGTTTTCAGCGGATTACCAAAGATTATCATTTTTGTATAGAAAAATAGTTAATGTCGAAATTTAAGTGTCTTATTGTTTTGTATGTTGGTGAACCTTAGAAAACGGTTGAGCTACTTATTTTAAAAGGGAGCAGTGTATACTTAATTAATTTTACAGTCGATTGTCTTTTAATTGAATTACAGTAGGTCTAACGGATTATATATATATATATGTAACCTTGTATATATATATATATATATATATATATATATATATATATATTCCCAAAGTTGAGTATTTTGTTTATGTATATCCCTTAATTTTTAATGTAGTGATTTAAAAAAAAATATATTGCATGAAAAAAACTGAAGTAAATCATAATGCGGTAGATAAAGGGTTAAATTAATGTATGCAAAATGAGGAGGAAAAAGTAGAAATCATAATGGTACAGTTTGTCGATGGTCGCAAAATATTGATGCTCTTTCAATTCCTTTATCAGCATTAAAAAGACTAATATATTTAATTTAATTAAGTTAATGAATTGTTTTGTGTATTTCATTTAATGCTTCAAACACCTAATGTTGATAAAATAAATAACTCTAGTTCCAAATATCTTACAACTAAATTGAAACTACATATTGCATGTAACAACATTTGTTTAAAATTATTCTGATAATGAATATTATGTGATGCAGAATTTCCCATTCTCTAAGTAATATAGTCGTCTCGACCATAAAACGGCTAGCAGCACTGACCGGAGGCTAAGTTCGCTAACCGCGACTTGTCCGAAAAGGGACTGACTGCATCGTGTTTGATTTAATTTCATGTGCTTACGATGGATCAAAATAACGGATTTCAAAAATATAACGGGGAGATAAATGTGTAATGAAATGGTTATAAATATTTGATAAACTGAGAATTTTTATTTATTTTAAGGTATCCGACTACGTTCGGAACCAGGGGTACAAAAGCACGCAGAAATGGATAGTACAAAAGCGATATTTAGTATTTCCAAGTAGAATACATGTATAAAATTGTCGTAAGCACATTATGACAAAAAAATTTATTTAAATACAATATTTTGGAAAAAAATCAACTTAGAATAACCTTTTTTCAAAACGTTCTCCTTTTATAAAAAATACTTCTATAAGGATAATATTTTGCTTATATAAAGTAAAGACTTCTCCATAGAGCCTTAACTAGGATTTTCGAAAAATTCACATTATTTTCAGAGTAACCACCCATTGAAATAATTATCGGCGTTTTTTTCTTAAAATTTCTCCCCTCTGTTGCAGTATATATATAAAATATGGATAAATCCACTTCTAAGTTATATTTCAAAATTTCTAGCTGAGCCTTTGTACAGAGGTCTGAGCAATGTACAGGAAAAATATTATTATAATAGAAGCTTTTCATAGGGAGGCAACTTTAAAATGGGTCATCCTATGTTTCCTTTTTTACGTGAAATATTATTACTTAAATAATTTTTTATTATAATAATATTCTTAAGACAATTTTATATACACTTTCTAATCTAAGTGACACTAAATATCATAAATATTATCTATTTATACGCTTTTGCAAAATCACGGTTCCGAACTTAGTCGGATACCTTAAAGCGTGTTAATATTAACTAAATAATATGTGCAAGCAAACAATGCGATAGGAATTTTTTTTTAAATTAATTTTGGATTGATTTCACAAGTAAAAAAATGTATTGATCATGTAGGGCAGTGATGAGAAATATGCTAGGAGCAGGTAAAAAAAGGAAAAGAAAAACCCGATTCCTTTACAATGTTTCTATATATATACCGAATAAGCAGTTATAACTGGATTTACCAAACATGAACGTTAAAGCACTTACACTGCTTTGTTTTTGTAAAAAGTTATTTTAAATCACTGAGTTGAAAAAAGGATAATGTTGTTAGGAATTTGATAGTTCAATACGAAAGAAAAACCTTGAAGCCAAAGGGAATCCGCAAAAATTGAAGGTTCCTTTTCCCTCGTCTCATCTTACATAATTTTTTTTTATGAAATATTTAAGCATTTCCGAAGTATTTGAAGGCACCTCGGTCCTCCTTTATAGTTTAATGTGCATGATATGCATACATACAATGGGGCATACAGGAATTTTACAAGAGAGGGGGGTCCAGGGTCGGAAGTCCACCATTCTCGTATCATGCTCCAATACAAAACCCAACATATTCTTTTAATTTTTTCGATTTTCGAGAACAAAAAAACAGTAAAAAATTAATTATTGAATAAATAATTAGCAATAATCAATAAAATTAAATATTAATAACAAATACTTAATTTAAATTTTTACTACATATATATAGGTTATAACAATCGATAAAAAGGGCTTTTGGGGGGGGGGTCTGGACCCCAGGACTTCCCTTTATCACCAAAAGGTAATAAAACCCCTTGATGTAGTCTTATATTCTTAATTTTCGAGCAGTTAATGTATTTTACAATGAAGGCAAAAAAGTCATGAAAATTTTACTTAAATGAATATTTACAATACTATTCAAGTAATTGTTGGCCTCTTGTGTCCTATTCTTTAAATTCCACCCCACCCCAACCTTTTTTTGTTTGTTTGTTTGTTTGTTTGTTTAGTATCTAGAATATGCTTTAAAGTTGATGAATTATTGGCTTTTCTGAAATGTATAAACTAATCAAATATCTTAGACTTTCGAATTTGTTGAAACTATCCCGGACTAACAACACTAAAGACCTATATAACAATTCAATAACAGTAATATAATTAAAACTTTATTATTTGCATTATAATAATTTTTTTAAATACTATATATTTTTTTCTTTTTGATTCTGTGTCTATACATTCAACGGAAAAGAGTAATATTTCATATATAAATATCGTTATTTACTTAGAACACTGAAAAACAGTAATAAACAAGCAAAACAATGTATGTACCGTAAAATCCGGCGTATAACGCGCACTTTTAACACAAAAAATAAGATCGAAATTTACGAGTGCGCGTTATACGCCGGGTATAAAAATGATAGCTTTAAAAACAAAACAAAAAATTAGCATTAAAAAAAGTTCGACTTCTACATATATTGAAATCCTGCTTATTTAAAAGAAATGAAACACCTTATGAGCTTAAAATGTTATAGTTCTAGATCAGGGGTGTCCAACACACTACCCGCCGACTTTTTTAAAAAAAATTTTAAATATCAGGTTTTTAAAGTTTTTTCATTTTGAAATTTATTTGAAGGGAGATATATATATATATATATATATATATATATATATATATATATATATATATATATATATATATATATAAAAATTTACACTGTATTTGCCTGTTACCTGTTCTTGTTTTAAAATAAATCCTTTTTGACAGTAGAAATGTCCTTTAGATTAAAATAGACTTATATTTTATCAAACAGTTGATATTTGATTTTTCTACAATAAATTACTTTTTTAATAAATTCCGAATTGCATTATACATATCCTTTACTATGGATGGTAAATGATTCTCTGTGTGTGCGACTTTCATTTCTCCTCTTCCTTTTCTGTTTGGAGTGCCCAAAAAGCAAGAGGCAGTCAGAGATGTTTTTTTAAGTTTAAAAATATATATTCAGGACGGTTAAGATAAAGGCAATGTATACTTATCGTTTGCGAATGACAGCACAATCAAATTTCAACAATGAGTAACGAAAGATCAATTCAAAAAGAACACCGTCATTTTCAAGAAAATGGCAACTGTAATAATTTAAACATTATTTAATCATTGCATTATTATATTATTTAAACATTATTATATTATCTATGTTTGTATACATGAAAAATAATGAAAACAATAATAATAATCCATTCTATTTTAAATTTTCACTCCAATAAATGTTTTTTGTTTCCAAATCTGATATAAAGGTACATGTTTTTATGTGCGACCCGTGAGATTATAATATTTTTCAGAAGTGGCCCATAAGGTCATTTGGGTTGGATACCCCTGTTCTAGATGTATACTATTTTTTTCAAAAGCCGGGGAAAAGCCTCGAATAAATGACCTATATATATTTCAGGTTTCTTCATAAAAAAGGGGGTGCGCGTTATACGGCGATTTTAAGGTACATTTTTTAATGCGGCAATAATTTTTCAACTAATAAATCTGCAATTAATTTAAATTACTCATGAATTTACTACTAGGTTTATGGTGATATGTTTAAAAATAGCTTATTTACTTTTATAACAAATAAGTTAATTCTCTCTGCAATTAACGTTAAATATATTACAGAATACGTATTTATATTAAATTCAAATCATCTAAAGCAGTGTTCTCATAACCTTTTTGGTCCAGTACCCCTAAGACGAAAATAATTATAAGAAGTACCCCATTTAATATAAATACATATACATATCATAAGTTTACCTTTTTTTTTTTTTTTTTTTGCGCACACTCTGAAGTACGAATATCCCACAATGAAAACTATTAATTTACAGATCTAATTACGTGGAATAATATTACTAGGAAGGTTAGTTTTTGAAAAATATCATTGTGTGTGTACCATATCTAACAAACTTATTACATGATAATAAAGTATTATTTCAATAATAAATACATTCTCCTTGTTTATTTTTATGATTTCAATAACAATGTTAAAAAAAAAAGCTTTTTTTTTTACCCCTTCCCTTTTAATGAAACAACATTTTCAGTTGAAAATTTTCAGTCTGTTGTATTAATTCTGTTTTAATAATGATAGCATAAATTGCAATCCATGTTATATACATTGGAAATCATGCAAGAAAACCTAAAAGGGCCTTTCTTTTATACTATGAAACTCAACAGGGAAGCAATGAGCCCCATTCACTAAAAAAGGAAGAAGAATAAATAACAAAAAAATGGCGCGACTTCCTGGAATGATTCACTTAGGCGCGGGAAACCTGAGCAAACAAGAGCTCCGGAACCAACATTCCTAACGGCGGGATTCGATTGCCCTTTTCAATTAGCGCCCATTTCCGTGTGGACGCCCCTCTTTGCACAAAGCGCCCTATGTTTGACTTGAGCCATCCACGAAACAATCGATAAAGTCACACTCGATTGTTTTCTTAGCTTTACTTACGGCGAGCAATTAAATGGCTGTCTTGCATATCAGTTAATGAAATACGCTACGCTCCCGACGCAAGTAACTTTTCGGACATCGTGAGGGATTTTATGTAAAGCTAATGCGTGTTACTTCGGTGCTTTTTCAATTCCTACAATTAGTTCACACTCTCTTTATAAATATTTATATATATATATATCTTGTTCAAATTTTCAATCGTTCATAAAGTACTTTTTATTCATTTATTTAAGTTCAAATACATTTTTTTAAGAAGTGTTGGAAAACTAAAATCTTATTTTTTTTGACAATTTGAGATTTTTACATTTTTAAATTGTATAGATTTTAACCTTTCTAAAAATACCTTACTTAACCTCTAGCCTTTAAAACCTATTTTTAAATAATCGTTGAAACTGGGCCACGCCCATTTGAATGGCGAAAAATGTAAACAAAGTATTTCGTTTTTGGTTAAAAGTTGAACGTCTGATATAAACCAAAACACGTATCTTTTATTGTAAATTGAGCCTTTTATTTTTCTTATTTCCTGGCCGATTAGAAGTCCCACTGTATGCATTAAAATCAATTTATCTCAAAATGTAAATTTTGATGTTCAATGTATCTTTTATGAGAAACTACTGTTAGCAGGTATGTAAATTTTTTATGATATTTATAATGATGACTAATATATACTGAAATGAGCTTTTTGTAAAAAATTCAATAACTCATTTTTTTACAAATTTTTTTATTTGAAAAATGGGTCAAATTTCACAATGTTTGATAAAATATTTCATAAATTATTAAAAAATTCAAAATGAGCTAAAAGCTCATTTCAGTATAAAGAGAAAGGTATACTTTAATTGTATGAAAATATATTTTAAAGCATGTACATATAACAAAGTTTGAGAAAAAGTGTATCGAAAACAGCCAATTTAACATTGTCAGTATGGAGAGAGCGAGAGGTTTCCAACTCCCCTTAAACTTGTAGTGGAGGACACTTGACGTTAATACAATTTTTTTTTTTCAAATGTTAACTCATTAGTTAAACTTAATGGATAAATAGTGACAAACAAAAATAATAGTCCAACACGATATATAAAAAGGAAAACCTTTTGCTGTGTCCCTGTAGTGCAATGGATAACGCGTTGGACTTCTAATCCGCGGTTCGAATTCTACCTGGGATAGCCTAATTTCTAAGAATGGGATTTATGAATGAAGAAATAGAATAAAATAAACAAAAATAATAACACAAAACCGCATATACAGAAATGAAAATCGCTTTCTATTTCGTCACTTAATATTGTGATTCTGTCACGTGTATATGCATATTTATACTAATTGTAAATATTTAATAAAAAGAGTAACTAAAATAAAAAATTTCTTTGTTGATCAAGTAGGAATTGACTTTAAAAAAAAAATTTATATTATATATACTTGTGTTTGTGTGTGTGTGTTTTAAGGAGCAATAGTTTTTAAACTAAAAAAGAAAAAAAAAAATTATAACCAAAAAATAATGTATGCACATAAATATAAGTGGTTTTTGGTTTTCATACGCAATTGGGGTTTCTGAAATGTCTGTGAACAAAAAACATAGCAAGGGGAAGAAAATTAGCGAGATTTATTGGCATATAAATGAATAATACTCTTTAAAAAATTAGAATCTAGTAAACCAACAAAGAGAAGAGAAGAGTTATACTGCATCTATATAAATGTTTTGCTCATTTTCTTCAAAATGAAAGATTAATTATATTTTGCAATAAAATATTTTTGTCACTTAAAAAATAAATTTTCTTCGTCACATTTCGAAAAGGGGGTTCCAAAATTCATATTTTTTAAAAAATTAAAATTTTGAAATTTCAAAAAATTTTAGTTTAACTTTTTTGGGGATTTTGTACGGGGTAATTTTCCGTTTCCCCTCTCTATATACAGATGGGTGACAAAATAATACGGCACCGCGAAAATGGCGGGGCCCCTTTTTTAAAAGGGACGAAAGCGCGCATGTCTTTTTGCGTTGCAATCCGCCCCCCTAGCGGATTCAAAGGAAATTTTCAGTAAATAAACAGCTGCAATAGGTTTTTGCCAAAGTCTTTGAATTTCCGAAAAAAAGCTTTACGGTTTTCGGAGTTCCCCAAAAAGTTGTTGGAATGAGGTGCGCTGGTTTTCTCGGTGGGAAACGGGGGTTTTTGGCCCTTTCCTGGCAAGGGGGTTGGGGCCCAACGGGGGACGGAAAAAGGAAAGCACCGGGAGGGATAAAAGGGGGGTCAACCCGCATAGTGGGGCGCAAGCAATCGCTATCCCAAAAAAAACGTCTGAGGTGAATGGGCATCTTCGTAACCCTTTCAAAGCAGAACCGTCCAAAAAGGGGCTCTCTTGAACGTGGAAGGTTGCAATTTTGTTTTAAAACCCTTTTGGGGGCAACGCATCATGCTTTTCAGGCGCCGGGGGTGTAAAAACACACAGACAGGGGGACCCCCACAAAGTGGAACAAATTAAAAACGGGCCCGGGTGAATAACGTTCTCCCCATTCCAGAAACCCCCGGACAGGGTTTTTGTGTGGGGGAACACCCAAAAACATTTGCTCCCGGGCATCATGCCGACTGTTAAAAGGAGGGGTTTCCCCTATAGTATGGGGGCGATATTTTTTGGGGTGGTCTTGGGCCACTTTTTTCCCCCTAAGCCCAAATTCCAAAAACTCCCACTTAAAGTCCGAATATCCTGGGGGTCCAAAAATTTCATCCATTTTTTCCAGACTTTTTTTTCCCGGAGAATCCCATTTTTTCAAGACAAACGCTCCTATCCACAGAGCTAAAAACTTTTTAAAAAAGGTTTGAGAGCGAGGGGGACGTAGGTCATTTTTTTGGGCCCCCCCAGTCCCTGATTTAAATATTTTTGAATATTTGTAAGGGGGTTTTGGGGTCAAAAACCCCCGGGGAAAATTTCCCCCCCATCTACGATTTCGGCATTGGGGGCCCCTCTCCCCGAAGATGCCATATTCCATTAAAAATTGTTCCGGGCCTCTATGCGTCCATCCCCCGTCGCCCAAAAGTCTGTAATTTCAGTCAAAGGGGGGCCCTCCCATTAATAAAAAAAACCCTTTCTCCTCTTTCCCTGGGGGTTCGTATTATTTTGTCACCCGTTAAAATACCCAATTTGGGTTTTGAAAATGTTTGCGGAAATTTAAATATTTATTTTTTTATGGGGGGTTTTTTGGGACATTGATTAGGTATATATAATCTTTTTTTATATATATATAAAAACTACAATTTCGAACCTCAATCAAAATGACAAGGTCGACACCTCGGGTGAACACCTATCCCCTCCAAACTTCCCCATTGCGAAATGGAAGACTTTGACAGTCGGCCTTTTATTTAACGATGCATCGGCCCCCCTTTACACCGGGGTCTTTGGTGGGGTTTTAAAACCCCGAACCTTTTTCGAAGACAACGCCCAAATACAGTTCACGACCCCTTTAAAGGGTTCAGGCCCCAAAATTCATACTGGCCAACTTTTGGGGCTGTAAACTTTTAAACCCCCTTTAAAAGGTTTTTTGTGTACATTTTGGGGGTGCCGAAGGCCCGGCCACAACCAAAAAATTTCCCCTACGCTGTAGGTTTTGGATTTTTTTTTACTTTCCTTTTTTGATTTGTACCCATTTTTTTAAATTTTTATAAATAAGATTATCAGTGTTTTTAGGGTCAGTTTTGTCCATTGGTACTAAAAACTTCTTTTTCCCGGATTTTCTTTGTGGGGGAACCGGAGAATTTTTTTATTGATGGGAGCAAAATTTTTTGGGAAATTTTATGATTAAGAACAAAGGTTGTGTGGTTTTTGGTAAAAATAATTTTGCAATTTGTTCTTGAAGGGAAAAAGGAAAAATAATCCAAAAAAATATTATTTTGTCCCCCCCATTTCAATGAAAGACTGATTATTACATCATACTTTGATTGTGGGTGCATATACTATATATGCACACACACATAAAGTTCTTAACCGCTTAAAACAGAGGTACAAACGTGAAATTTTTTTGTAAGTGTATGATAAATTCTTTTATAATATGTGAATTCTTTTATATATATATATATATCATATAGCATACAGAGTGTACTTCTAATAAGCAAACATTTAGGGATTTTTGTGTTCCACAATTATAAAATAAAAAATATTGTGAAAACCTTAGAAATAAAACTTAAAATAAAATTTTTCCATCTTCACGTTCTGTTAAGTATTATGCTTAGCTATATAGAATTTTTAAAAAAATGTGTCTTTTTTGGAACATTTTGGGCAAAAAAATTGACCATTTAAAGCAGCGACACTCAACTTGCGGCCCGCGGGCCGCATGTGGCCCACCGAGCCTTTTTAAGTAGCCCGGCCATGGTCCATTGCCCTGAGAAATTTACTTATTTAAGAACATTGTATTAAAAATTTGGTGGGAGATCCTTTGTCAAGAAATCAAATATATTAATTTTGCTTTTTGCTGTCAGTGTTGTACTGGTACGAATTGATATTCTTTTTCTATTTGGAACGGTTACGATTAGTGATAACAGACAGCAGTGGAGTAGCGACAATTTTATAGGTGGAACGAATTTTTAACTATCTTTCATATCTTGTAAGCAAAAAATATTCGAAAAAAAGTAAATAAATCGCTTCAAGACGATCGGGAGGTTGACTATTTTGTAGTGAAAACCTAACATGGATTAGTAATTGTTTGATTTGTGTCACGAAAGTGCTGTATTTAAAAAATACCAATAAACAGGAATCATTCAATGACACTTTTCCTCGAAGATCTCTTTCAAGAGGTTATAAATAGGCTTTCTTGAATAATCTTTGCAACAGCAACAAAGTGTTTTGTCAGTGGTAATATCACAGCGGTAACAAAGACATGCTATGAAGTTTGTTATATTATTGGTAATTATATAAAACCGTTTACTGATACAGAAATTGTGAAGGACTGCTTCTTAAATGCTTCTAATTTATAAAAATAAAAAAAAACATAAAAAAAAAAAAAAAATTAAAAGAGCAAAACACAGGATTTATAATATTTTGATCATATTTTTACATTTTCAATTTCCAATGTTATCCTGATCTTAAAGCATTCTCCCCTTCCATTTATCCTCATGTTGTGGCCCGCGTGAAATAGCTGACATATGTATACAGCCCAGCAGAAAAAAAGGTTGAGTACCCCTGATTTAAAGGGTTAAAGTGCATTGTTTCTCTTCGTGGTAAGTCCTTAGTACAATCAGGACATGAGCCCTCTGTATGTGTGCTAAATGACTTGTTTTACATCTCTGCGAGTTGTGTGATTCCCCATCTGAATAAAGTTCGTCCTCAAAGAGTAATTTATTCTGCGCTAAAAGATTTTCTAACAGACATTTTAATTTCAAAATAATAAACCACACAGGTCATAGAATTTGAAATGCATAATTTCTTTTAAATTTCCCAAGAAATTGAAACTTATGACATTCTTTTCTTGGAGATACTAAGGAAAACATTGAACTTTTCATCAATATTTAAAATATTTATCATTCATCTTTTTAAAAGAAAATATAAATTCTCATTTAAATTTAAAAAAGTCAAAATTTTTAAATTTTAAAATTTGATATTTTTTATTTAAAAAAAAATTGAAATTTATTTAAATTTTAATTAAATGTCTCAAAATTTTAAAAAAAGAGTTAGGTTTAAAAGGTATTTTAAAGAAAACCAATAATTTAAATTTAAATATTTTTATTAAATTAGGTTTTTCTTAAAATTTTTAATAAAAATTTTCATAAATTTAATTTAATTTGAATATTACTTAAACCCCAAAAACTTTTAAACAAAAGCTATGCAATACTAATTTTTTCTTTATTAAGTTTTTTTCAAAAGGGAAATAAAACATTTTATTGCAACCAATTTTAAAATTTAGTTTCGAACTTAAACTTAGAAAAAAAATTACGGGTTTTTCTAGATGTCTATGTATTTTGAAAGTATGTTTCTATAAAAATTAATTAAGTTATTAAAGCCTTTATTATAATAATAGAATAAGCATATATATATGCTCGTTAACTAGATGAAATCACTTAGTATAATAGAAAGAAGAATCGTATATCCAAACTAAAATTTCCTTAGAAGAAATAATTTTTGTACAGTATTTTTCTTTGTTTATTACAGTCAAAAGAATGATATTCTTACAAAAGTGGGACTCGTAGAAGCAGTTAAATGAACTAAACATAAACGCTGATTGAAATCAAAAATTCAGTTTTTTTTACATATACTAATGAATATCATTATATGAAATAAATAAAGAAAGAAAGAAAAAATATGACAGCTGAAAAATGTTGGACAATATAATCACATTTGCTCCAGCAGAATTTGACGATTTAAGTTCCTACAAAAATTATTTTAAAAAAGGACTAAGAGTAGGTCTTGAAGTCTATTCGCGTACTTAGGTATTAAATAAATGTTAATATCTATTTTGATTTATGTTGTGTTGTACATTGCTAAAAATAAAGACTTTAATGCCGGTGTCTCGAATAACTTATTTCCATTCTCTAAGACAGTGATCTCCAACCCCCTGTCCACGGACCGGTACCGGTCCGTGGATCAAATACTACTGGTCCGCACAAGAAACATTAAATTATTTTCATTTTATTTTCTGTAGCATATTTTTCTAAGGTTTGGGCAACTTTTTATGAAAATCACTTTATATTCATTTTTGGTGTAGCTATTATATTTTATTCTGAAGCATACGTTTAAATACACACACACACACAATTCAAATTAAATTATTAAAACAAAACAATCTAAAATACAAACAATCAACGTCCTCCCCCTCAGCGGGCCGCGGTAAAATTATCCAACGTTGACCGGTCCACGGCGATATAAAGGTTGAGGAACACTGTTCTTAGACACATGGCAAATTAATACTTGTTCGTCAACTGCACCTTAAATTATCATATTTTAGACTTTGATAATTATTTGAATTATTTAAGGGCATTATTATATTTAATTAGCTTGTATAATGAATAAGTAAAATAAACTCTTGGTTGTTTTTTTCTTCTTCTTTGTTTAGCATTCTTGAACAAAATGGTAAAAACTCTATATTTATTTTTGCAATAGTTTAATTGACAATTTTGATTCTCTGAGGTTGAAATTACTTTTCTTTAACAGTTTTCATTACAAATATTATTATTATAACAAAATTCATAGTTAACTTTACATAACAACGCCATTATATTAATTAAGCATTAGAAAACAAAATTTACTCCCCTAAATATAATATTACTCTTTGAAAACTCATCAAAACGAAAGCAAGAAAATTCAATAAACTTAATCAATTACTAATTAATAAATGTATCCCAAAATTCCCTAGAAAATCCCCATTGGGAGAATTATATTTAACAACCTAACATCTCCCAACTACCCTAATCAATAACTGCAGGAATGAACACTGGACGAATACATATTTCCAAAAAAAGAAGAAAAAATGAAAGAGAAAAAGAAACTAAAAGGGACGCGTTCCGTCTCATCCTCTCTCAGAGACCAAAAAGACCGAGACTTTTTCCTGAGACTTGTTGTGTGTGAAGCGGCGGGATAATTACGGGAGACGAGATAGTCATTTCGCTTCGCCAGATTTTAATTAAGGGCAGTAATGAAATACAGGATTGAATCTGTCAGCCATCTTAATGCCCCAATGACTCCTCGTGTCATCATCTTGGCGATTGGAGGATGAAGGGGGTATTCCCATCACATCCCTCCCCCTCTGCTCATCATCTTTCTCTCTCCTCTCCTCTTCAGTGTCTTCTTCTTTTCCTTCATCTTTTATTATTATTCTTTTTAATCTAATTACATTTCTAGGTCTTTCGCGATTTCGTTTCCTCGTTTTGCTAGCGATAGATTTTCCGCGTGAGATTCGTGGAGAGAAAAGTTTTATGAGGTGGAGGGAATGCGTCAGAAGGAGAATAGAGTTTTTGATGGGGAAAAAAATTGATTTCATTTTTGCAAGCGGACATCTCGCTTATTGTTTTAGGTCAGACAGAATAATATTGACTGAAATGCGGATTGAATTCGTGTGTTATTAAGGTATCCAACTACGTTCGAGCGGGTTTTTGAAAAAAGCGCATAAATGGATAATTTTCATGATATTTAGTGTCACTTAGATTAGAATAATGATAAAATTATTTTTGGGCATTTTG
>BMAV01016741.1:166654-196094 GCA_019973955.1 Trichonephila inaurata madagascariensis | reverse complement strand
CATCCTGCAATGGAATGTTGGTGACATTTCTCAGCCTAAAAGACTCTACAACCTTCTGGCTTGTGACCAGAACGCTTCTCGGAGGCATTTGATCTGTGCATCCTGCAATAGAATGATGGTGATTTTTCTCAGCCTAAAAGAATCTACTGTCTTTTGGTTTGTGACCCAAAGCTTCTCAGAGGCTTTTGATCTGTGCATCCTGCAATAGAATGTTGGTGACTTTTCTCAGCCTAAAGGACTACAACCTTCTGGCTTGTGACCAGAACGCTTCTTGGAGGCATTTGATCTGTGCATCCTGCAATGGAATGCTGGTGATTTTTCTCAGCCTAAAAGAATCTGCAATCTTTTGGTTTGTGACCTGAACTCTTTTCGGAGGCTTTTGCTCGTTGCACTTTGTTTTTCTCTGCCTAAAAGGCTTGGTTTGTGGCAGTCATTTAAGAATTAATTAAGTGTAATTTTCTGGATTTTTTAATTAGACAAATGTATTTTCTACTACATAAAAAACAGAGAACTAAGGTCTTACTAGAATGAGACGAAAATTCAGTACATATGATGTAGACATATTGAAAACGAAGCGTAAACATTATCATAAGAACTTTATTTTTTACTTAGGAGATACACTTACAAGTGGAAGAATAAAAAAGGTTAAAATCAAGCATCGTTGGTTTATTTCTGACTCTTATGCAAGCAATTATCCTACTGTTATTATTTTTTATTTCTGTTGTTATTATTTTATCTTTGTAGATTTTTAGTTCCAATATTTTTTCAAACTTTCTCCATCTTCAGATATTTATTTCCATGAGTAAATATTTAAAAATTAGTGATACGTATTAATTAAAAAAAATTTAACCACGATCAGATAATTAGATGGATACCGTATGGGAAATAATTTTTTTAAAAAAATATCTTTGTGTGTGAAATACAGGAAAATCAGTTTATTTAGTGATAAACACTTATTTAGATAAACTTATTTAGATATTTATTCAATTTTTTCAAACATTTTGATGAAACTTTTGCTATTTATTTTTCTTAATGACTAATTCAAGCATGTTTCCCCAATGCTGAGGTAATCCCTCACTGTTTCGACCATTCTGTTGAAGGAGCGCTAAAAACAAGTCATCCTTAAATTCTTCCTTTCGCTCGGCCGGAACATGGGACGTTAAGGAGCAAATGGATGGAAAGAACTCTAAAAAAGAATTTAGTATTATTGTATTTAAAAAACAGCTGGAGAAAAACAAATTAATAATAAAGCAACAAAAGATAAACAGATTTAAAATCAAGGATACTGAGTTTCAAAAAAAGGTTTGAAAAGTGTGTGAATTTTGATATATTTAGTTTCTTTTCTTAACGAGAAATTATGTTACAAATATTGTATCAAAACATAAAATTCTAAATCAAGAACCAATGGAACTCATACCACTAGATGGTACATCTAAAAAATAATAAAATCGCGATATTTTATGTCCTTTTTATTTTAGAAACTTTATCCAGGGGAGCATACTTTTTCAATTCCTCTGCTAATTTAGTTCACTCTTTCCTTATAAATATTTATTTATATATCTATATCATGTTAAAATGTTTAATCGTTTATAATATACTTTCTATTCATCCATTCAAGTTCAAATACATTTTTTAAAACTTGTACTGGATGGCACTTGATGTTAATTCAGTTCTTTCAAATATTAATTCATTAATTGAATTAAAAAATGAATAAATAGTAAATAACAAAAATAATAGTACTACAGCATATATAGCAAGGAAAATCGCTCGTTGTTTCTCTGTAGCGTAAAAGATAGCGCATAGGACTACTAATCCAAAGGTCACAAATTCCGTTTGGGGTGACCTAGTTTCTGAGAATGTGACTTTTTTCACTATACTATTTTCTCAGAATAATTAAATTTAATAAATGAATAAATAGTAAAAAACAAACAAAAAATAGTACAACACCCTAAATAGAAAAAATAATACAAAATTGCAAAGAAAATTGCTTTCTACTATGCCACTTCATGTTATGATTCTGTCATATGTATTTATATTAATTGTAACTATTTAATAAAAAGTAACTAAAATGAAATTAATTTTCTTTGTTGTGCTAAGTAGTATTTGACTTAATTTATATATATATAACTTATTTTTTTGTGTGTGCTTATTGTTTCGTTAAGCTAAAAATGTTCCCTCTAATCTTTTTTTTTTCTGTTAATACGTTTTTCTTTTTTTTAAAAAATTAATCATTAAAAAGAAAATTATAAAGAATTGTATTTTTCAACATAACTCTAAAAATGCTATCTTAATTTTTACATGTAAATAATCATTTTCCTGTGTCATGTTATAACAATTTAAAAATCAGATAGTTTAGAATTATACATTTTAGTGTAAGACAATGTGAAGTCGGTGAAACTATCAATGGACTGAAAGTAGCTGTTAATTAACTTTTTTTTAAAATTAAAACCCAAAATTGGGTCAAGTTAAGCTAATTATTTTAACTTTGTTATATCTCTTGTAAGTCAAATGAATACTACTGGCGATGTTGTTTTTATCAAATTATTATGAAAACAAAACATTTTAAGCTACATTAGAAATATCGAATTATTATAAGTTCCTTGATTTGTTCAAATCATTTATATACATAGGAAAATATTTTTACTATTACGAAGTGCAATCTTAACTCAAGTCATATTCATATTGCATGTCATGATGTTAAAGGTAGAAAGTAACTATTTATGCATTTGGAAAATAATATATTACCTTGTTTCTCAAAAGATAAGATTGGGTCATACGTTAATTTTTGTTGCAAGGGGTAGTGGTAAAGGTATCAGATAGTGGCTGACCTTGTCTCTCTCACGAGTTTGAGCCCAGTACCACTAAAGACCCGCCGTATAGGGAGCGATGCACGTTAAATCTGTCGAGGGCTCAGTCGTCCTCCCGTTGGTGTGGTGTGGTAATTAGGAGAGGAGGGTATCAGCTCAGCTGTCGTCCACGTCGCTTGACCATGGTTCAAAGTTACGTGGTCCGTCGCCAAAAGCCCTCGTGCAGCTGAACTGTGCGACGTTAATATTCACTCGTTCAAGGAATATCTTACTTTTTATGTATTATGATTTGCATTCAGTTATATAAATTCAAACATTGAATTTATCTAAATTTTTTACTGACGGAACTACGGATTGGTAATTACCATAGCAAACCTTATACATTCCCTGGGAGCTGATATCACTTTTCAGTGTGCATCATATAAGTAGAAAATCGATTGCCACGATGCAATTTTGACGCGATGTTTCCTTCCCAGAGGGATGTATCTGAGCTTTGACAATGCGAAATTGTATCAGGAATTTAATTTTGCGCAGATCACCCAAGCATAATAGGCACTCTAGGGATCTTTAACAAGACGCAGAACCATACCACTTGGAAGCTGCCGATTTTTTGCATCATGAAATTCCACCGACTTGGACTAGAGTCAAACCCTCAAACTTGGGGGTACATGGCCAGTAATAAACCGACCGAGTACGCCAACCATCTGGCAGAAATTTCCATAAATTTCCCCGATTACTTGCATTGGGACTTATTTTCAAGAATGTCTTATTTTCCATTCATTCATAAATTCACAAATTGAATTTATTTGCATAAATCTGCACAATCTTTAAAAAATTATTCAAAAGCAGCCATGTCGTCTTCATAAAGCTCCAAATTTCGAATTTATTCTCCATAAAACTTTGGCTGTATAACATTTCATTTCGAGCAATAGAGCTATTTATATCGTCTTCTTCTCGTACATTGGAAACATAGCTATGTGTGTTATTTTATCCCAACAAATCTTCGCCGAAGCCATAATATTTTTTAGTAATTATTTCTTGAACAATTACTTTCATTGTATTTTGAATGCAAACGTTATTTTTCGAGTTTGAAGGTTTTCGAATAGCTAGTTTATTGTAATATTTTTTTTAAGTTTTGTGATAATTTGGTATTCATTCCAGCTTCTAACTGACGGAAATTTTGTTTGTTATCAAATGTACTCTTGTGTTATACCTAAATTTAGATAAGTCTTTAGGAAATGTCTGTCATTTATTTAAGCGATGAACTTTACGAAGGCGTTTTAGGAAAAGGGAGTGACGTGGTGCTTATAATGTAAATCAGGAATGGCGAACCAGTGGTACGAGTGCCATTGATGACACGCAACACAATAATTAAGGAACTCCACCGATCAAAACAGTTTGCATTTTAGTTTAAAATACCAAAGTTCACCATGAAGTATTGCGATCCAATGCGAGTGATTGGTCCGTTGCAGCAGGGAGCACATGCGTTTGTAATTTCTCTTGATTTATTTACGTCTTGGACTGCTATTGCTAATGATGCGAAGTTTGTCAACCCATAGCATAATAAATTACGTTGACACAACTTTATTTTAAAATTTATTTGTATTATATTTAAGATTTTAAAAAAAACCAATACAAGTCCAAGATAGTAAACGTAATGATGAATTTCAAACTTGATGGGCTGAGAAATATGGCATGATTAATAAAGGCGGCAATGCGGTGTGTGTTTTCTTTTCTAGAAACATCGTCTGTAAAACGGATTCCAGACACTTTTAACTGTTTGGAGAAGCTGGCTCATACACTATTTTAACTGTATTTTCATCTAGCTATGCCTTCACCTCATTATTTTCAGAAATGAATAACATTAAAAACTCGCTTAAAAACCGTTTGGCAGATGACTCTAATTCAGCATGCATTCTACTAAAAGTAACATCTTACAATCCTAATATAAGAAATTTGTCATTTATACTCGTAATCTGCAACAACAGAAGTCACTTTACTATTACTTTAATTCGAATTACACGTTTTACTAAAACATTTTCTACTATTCATTGCAAAACGTGTTTTTTCGTAGTAGATAAAAAGTTTTGAATTGTTCGTTTTTAGTTTTATTATTTTCCCAATAACCACAAATCAAAATTATTTCACGGCGCGTCTATACCCCATCAAACATTTCTTTAGAAAAAAATTGGCACGTTGATCCATAAAGGTTTGCCACTACTGGTGTAGATATTCTAACAAAGTGACTACGATGATAAACCTCCCAGTTTCTAATTCTGATCTTCATTCTGATTCTGAAAATGACTCTATTATCTCCACATTGCTAAAATTTCCGCACCATTTCTTAGAAGTTGTACCTGCTATGGTCTTTTTGCCAACTCATGGTTGGCCTTATGTCGGTCCAGTAGGATTTGTTGTCCTGGAGCTACCGATGACCTTTCTTTTTTTTTTATCAGTAGACCGTCGTGGTTCTCATCGAATGTGTGGCGCAGTATAGCCAAACTTGGTTGTTGTGCCAAAAAATCAACAATCATCATCATCATCACCGATGACATTTCGTGTAGAGAGAGGTTGATGCACGTTAAGGTATCCGACTACGTTCGGAACCGTGATTTTGCAAAAGCGTGTAAATTGATAATATTTATAATATTTAGTGTCACATATATTAGAATACATGTATAAAATTGTTTTAAGGACATTATAACAAAAAAAATTTGTTAAATACAATATTTTGGCAAAAAATTAACTTACAATAACCTTTTTTCCAAATGTTCTCCTTTTGTAAAAAATGCTTCTATTGTATTAATATTTTGCCTGTATATAGCTCAGACCTCTGTACAGAGGCTCAACTAGAATTTTTGAAATGCATAACTCGGAAGTCGGTTTATCCATGTTTTACGAAAACAAAAGGGAGAAATTTTAAGAAAATACGCCGATAATTATTTCAAATGGTTGTAACTCTGAAAATAATGTGAATTTTTCAAAATTCATAGTTTAGCCTCTGTACAGAGGTCTGAGCTATATACAGGAAAAATATTAATACAACAGAAGCATTTTTTACAAAAGGAGAACATTTGGAAAAAAGGTTATTCTAAGTTAATTTTTTGCCAAAATATTGTATTTAAATAATTTTTTTTGTCATACTGTCTTTAAAACAATCTTATACATGTATTCTAATCTAAGTGACACTAAATATCATGAAAATTATACATTTATGCGCTTATTTAAAATCATGGTTCCGAACGTAGTCGGATACCTTAAGTCCTTAAAGATTCAAAGACTTGGCTAGAGAGAGTTTGGGGTAGTGTGGAGGCTCAGAGAGTGGAGTGCCAGCTCAAGATCATCCAAGACAGTTATTCAGAATTCATTCCATCGACATTAGTCGTTGAATTGCTTCGAAGTGCAACGTCAAACAATCCATCAATCGAGAAAACTGTAGTTATAGTCTGATGAATATATTTAAAAATAGAATGTGAAAAAACTGCGATAGATATACTCTTTAACCCGGGAGCAGGGGCGAGTGCTCTATTCTAAAGTTAATGGTCGCTCTGGGTGACTTAGTCACCCCAATCCTTATTTTATTTAATTATTTTTATTGTACATGACAAAAATCATTATCCCAGTAAATAGTTTAATTAACAAAATAGTATACTTATATACTTTTAAGGGCTTTTCAATTTTTCTTTCATAATTTGAGAAAAAATATCAATCAAACTGAACCAAGAAATTTCAAATTTGCGTGACTATAATAAAGGACACAAATCTCTCTCTCACACACACACACTGACAATTTTTGCTAACATTACAGGAATATTATTTGCAGGCAAAACTGTCATATTTTGTTTAAGTTATTGTAGTTTTATTGTCCTTTGATGATCGACAAATAGCATGTTGAACTTTTTCTTCTTTGCGTCTTTTTGAGAGGACGAAGTGTATCTTGTGCTACACTTATGGCTTCAAATTTTTCTCGGTGGAGTTCTTTAGGTAGCATTTGAAAATTTTCCTTTCAACTCAAACGTTTCATGTTCATCGCTTTTTTTCAAATTCACTTTCCTATCTCTATTAATATGCATTATTTCAGCAGATTATTCTCTTGCTTAATCAGTTTCAACTTCCTTCAATAGAAAGCACATATGCCCATTTCTACTTTTATATCCTGCTCATTTACCTTTATAAACCATAATATGTTGTATAACACAGCAATCAAAACCTGCAAGTTCTTCAATGGGGAAAATATACAATGTTCATATAGAAAATATTTTGGAACAAAAGTATATAGTCGCTCGAGTAACTCAGTCAAAACAACTACCTAAAGATTCAAAGAAAAAATGTTTACCCCTCCCAAAAAAGAGGAGGCTATGAGACAAATGCATTTTAATTCCCATGTAGACTGTCATATAGGAGGATATTGTAAAGGTCATTGACAACAAATAAACAGTTTTCCCAAAATTAACGGTTTCGTGAGCCTGAGGTGACTGTGTTCCACGCGCCCGCTCCTTGGTTAATAAGTATGATGATCACAGGAGGAATAATAACCAGTAAACATCAGTCATTGAACTATGGTTGATCGTCTTCTCCAGTCAGAGACTGCTTTGTTGAATTGAAATGGAACTAAATGAGTCCATTTGGGGATTCAGGTTTTTATAATACGTACAGATGATATAATATCTTTTGGACTAATCCTTCACCAATTTCCCCATTCCATTGTTCATCGAAGTGGCATGTTCTATTAAGAGTTGTTCTTACAATGACAGCCATGCGTTACATATTTATCAAAAAGTTTGATAAACAGACAACATAGCTGATTTTTAAGGCCATGAAAAGTATTTAACTAAACACCAAAATAAATAAATAAATAAATAAATAATGTGGAGCCCACTTTCACTGCAACGCAATTTATGGTTTATTATAAAATTTGCTGAGAAAGAAAATTTACCTCTGTATTCTTCATCTGATGCGAATATGTCTATTTTCACTTCTTCTTTGCAGTAAATGATGTCGAATCCAATCTGCTTCAGCATTTCCTCATAATAAGCATCGTGGTAATTATTATGATGTGAATCTGCAACATAATCATCGACTGTCTGGAAATATAAATGAAGCCTTTTATTTCGTTTCCTATAATTTTAGATAAAGCACATGAATACCCTGTTTTATTACTACGTTTTCCAATAACTGACGAAGTACAAATGGCTAAAAACTTTTCATTTGTGGCGTGCATATAGTTACAATCAATGATAAATTAATGATTTTAACTCTCCATTAGGCGCATGAATTTATGAGATGCTTAGTAAAAATAATTTTGTTACAGGTTTTGAAAATGTCTTTCCCATTTTTGGTTAATTTTCATGTTTTTCTGAAACATAACATCTGGGAATTTAAGTTTTATTCTAAAAAAAAACTCAAAACAAGTACCGAGTGGGCAAAAAGTCTGTAAAAACTTTAAAAATTTATGAAACCCGGAAAATTAAACAAAATAAAAAAAATGGTTGGCACGTGTAGCATCGTTAAGTCACGGGATTTTTTTTTAAGATAAGAAGAAAAAAATTTAAAAACAGCTGATAGGTGGCACTGGTGCAAACAACTTAGTAAGAAATATGCAAATGAGACAGGTGATTAGAAATACTGATGCTCGTGATCCAGATTCAGTTCTCTGTTTTATGTCAATTAAATGAACCCAAGGTACTGATAAAGACAAACAAAAGCCTGTTTTTAACCCAAAGAGGAATCGGGATTTATTTTCACTCCTTAAAAAACGAAACTTAAGAAAAAAAAAATTTTGGGCTGAAATTAGATTCCCTTTAAATTTATTTAAATTTTATATTTTTTTTTAAAAAAATCGCCGAGGATTTTGGTTTTAAAACCGGGGTTAATAAGGGCAGAAATTCGGGAATTTTTTTTGGTCTAAAGGAAAAACAAAAAGGGTAAACTCTCTGGGGGGACCACCGAAGGGTCGGAAACAACGAGTTTTTCTTTTTCACCAATTTTTGATAAAAATTTTTCATGGAAAAATTTTTTTTAAAACAAATTCCAACCCCAAAATATTCAAGCAGAACTTTCCAAAATACCGTAAAAAGGGGCATTTGGGGAAGGGGGGGCCTTTAAAAATTTCGATTACCGGGTTTTTTCACAAAAGTAAAAATGAACTTTTATTTTTAAATTATTGGTTTCCCTTTTATTTTTGTTTCTTTTATTTTTCCCAAAAAAAAGTAAACAATAAGGGAAAAAATTTTTAAATAAGTGTGGTTTAAATTTTTTTTTTATTTAGAATTTTTGTTCACTGTGTCCTTTTAAAAATTAAAAACTTCAAATCTAAAGTTTTTTAACCCTTTTCGGTGTTTTTATTTTGTTTAAAAATTCTTTTTACTTTTTTAAATTTTGGAAGTTTGGGTTAACAAGGTTTTAACTGTTTAAAAAAATTTTTAAATTTTTAAAAACTTATTTTAGGAAAAAAGAAAAATCATTTGAAAACATTAAATTTTTTCCCTTTCTTTTAAATTTTTAACCAAAAATTTGGTAAAAGGTATTTAAAAAATTTTTGGGTTCCCTCCCTCCAAAACCAAATTTTTTTTGAATTAAAAATAAAAGGAAAATTTTCATTAACCCCAATTTTTGTTTTTTTTTGCCCCTTTTAAGTTAATTATGTAAAAACAAAAATTTGAAAAAATTATTTTCAATATTTTTTTTAAATATTTTGTAATTTTTTTATCATTTTAGAAAAAATAACTATTTTTAATTAATTTTTTTTTTTATTTTTAAAAATTTCCGGGATTATGAAATTAAAAAAATGGGAAAGGTTTTTATTTTAAAAATTTAAAATTTAAAAAAAATTTTACCATTTTTCCCCCGGGGAAAAAAAAACCTTTTTTAAAAAATTTTTGGTTTTTCCTCTTTTGGGAATTTTAAAATCCAGGAAAAAGAAAGGCCAAAATACGGAAAAGGTTAAAAATTTGATGCTTTTTTTTATTGGAAAAAGGTTAAAAAAAAATTATTCCCCAATTTTAAAAATTGTTTAAAATTTTAAGAAAACCCCCAAGGGGGGAAAAACAAAAAAAAAATTGGGAACCCCCCAGAGGCCGGAAAGCAAGCAGACGCTTTTTCTTATCACCATTATTGATACGCAACATTCTTCATGGAGTTTTGAATCAGTATCCATACAAAATAGTCTTGCTATGAACTTTTACCGTAGGATACCGTAAAGAGAGAAACATTTGCGAGGTGGGCTCTCTCCAAAATTGAACAAGATTCCACTTAGGTTTTTCACATCTTGTAGACAGATGAAGCTCATTTTTCACTCCATGGTGACGTTAATACCCATGATTGTAGTATCTGGGCGATGCCAAATCCACGAGTGCACACAGAAAAACCACTGCATTCCCCTAAAGTCAGAGTGTGGTGTGGGTTCAAGGGTTCCTTCATCGTAGGACTCCTCTTTGAAACACATGTGTCCAGTAAATGGGTGGAAAGCGGGGACTGTAAATGCTCAACGTTATTTAACGCTTTTGCGTGAAAAGGGGGTTCCATGTTTGCTTGAAAAGATGTGCTTTCTACTGTAACATTTATGCAAGATGGATCAACAAGTTACACTGCTAATCAAAGTCAAGGAGTTCTTGATACTGATGTACGGAGAAGAAATAGTCATTAGCAAACATTGCAAGTTTCCATGGCCTTCTTGGTCTCCAGATCTGACACCAGAAGACTTTTGGCTGGGGAGATATTTAAAATTCTAGGTATACCGATCCCGTCCATCTAATCTGTCGGAATTCAAAGATGCGATCCACCGAGAGTTGTCATGTATACAGCCGGGCATTCTGCAGTCTGCCTTTGCTGAATTTGTGACGCTCCTGCATGTGTTATCCAGTGTGGTGGTGGATATGTAGAACATATATTCCAAGAATAAATGATTTGGTAACATTGTTTTTGTTATTTACGTGTCTTTTCTATCACTTATGTACGAAACGCCACCTATCTACTTTTTTTTTAATTATTATTTTTTTTTTATCTTTAAAAAATTCCGTGACTTATCGATGTTAAACCTGGTAACAGTTTTTTATTTTGTTTAATTTTACAGGTTTTATAAATTTTTAAAGTTTGTACGGACTTTTTGCCCACCGGGTGTTTAGAAACCTTTTTAAGATGGTTTTTCTGCTGGGAATTGAGATGCCACGTGAAGACGTCATGTGCGAAACTGACTGAGAGTAACATTCGCATGCTTCTTTCATTGCGACTCAGGATTGAAGAAATATCTCATGTACAACGCCTTGTTAAAGATGAAGAACCAAGAGAAACAACAAGAAAATTAAAATTTGTGATTATAATCTTAACTATTGTATTACGACGTGTGTACCTAACGGATCAAGTTTGTGCCAAAATAATTTATTAAAAAATGCTCTCAGCATTAAGTATATTTTTTATTATTTTTTATACACGTTATAAGTTTTGTCCATTGAGATGATTTTTAAAAAAATTCATTTTTTCTTCCTTTTTAATTTTCAATATACGAATTGATACGTGAACCTGCTTTTCTGGGACATATTCCTGTTTTTCCCTCCCTTCTCTTTAGCATATTAATTACTTTATTCTTAAAGTATCCGACTACGTTCGAAACCGTGATTTTAAAAAAGTGCATAAATGGATAATTTTCATGATATTTAGTGTCACTTAGATTAGAATACATGTATACAATAGTTTTAAGGACATTATGATGAAAAAAAATTTTTTAAATACAATATTTTGGCAAAAAATTGACTTAGAATTTACCTTTTTTCAAAATGTTCTTTTATAGAAAACCCTTCTATAATAATTTGCATATATAAAGTAAAGACCTCTCCAGAGAGTCTGAATTAGGATTTTTGAAAAATTTATATTATTTTCAGAGTTACCACCAATTGAAATAATTATCGGCGTTTTTTTTCTTTTAGTATTTCTCCCTACTTTGTAGTAAAATATGGATAAATCCACTTCTAAGTTATATATTTCCAAAATTCTAGTTCAGTCTCTGTACAGAGGTCTGAGGTACATACAGGCAAAATATTATTATAATAGAAGAATTTTTCATAAAAGGAGAATATTTCGAAAATGGGTCATTCTATGTTCATTTTTTGGCAAAATTTTGTACTAAAATAATTTTTTATTGTAATAATATTCTTAAATCAATTTTATATGCGTGTTCTAATCTAAGTGACACTAAATATCATAAATGTTATCCATTTATACGCTTTTGCAAAATAACGGTTCCGAATGGTAGTCGGATACCTTAAACCTAAAAATTGAAAATTTTGTTATTGAAGCACCAGATTCATCCTCCCATTAAAGCATTTGTTTCATGCTTACCTTGAGAGTGGTAAAACAATTAATAGTGAATATTACATGGCATTATTGGATCAACTAAAGGAAAAAATAAAGAAAACACGTCCTCAAATGCAAAAGAAAAAAGTAATATTTCGTCAAGAAAATACTCCCTGCCACAAGTCCAGGAAAACGGTGGTCAATTTGAACGAATTGCGCTTCGAATTATTTTCCCACCCATCGTACAGTCCAGATCTAACCCCCAGTGACAACTGGCTGTTTGCAGACCTTAAGAGAAGACTATAGGGAAAAAGGTTTGGCTAAAATGAATAAGGGATTGTCGAAGTTGAAGCCTTATTTTGAGCAAAGTCAAATCGTTCTACGAAAAAGGTATTAAAAAATTAGAAAAGCGCTAGGCTGAATGTATCCCTCTTGAAGGGAAGCATCTTGATAAATAAAGTTCAATTTTGCCTAAAAGTTGTTATTTTATGAGTTAGACCCGGGACTTTGTGAGTGATGTGTTATTTTAGATGTAACATTACGCTATAATGTCAAATCTCAACAATAAAATGATTAAATCATCTTCAAACATAAATATGAGGTGATACATCTGATAGAGGCCGCTCAACTATGGATAGAACTTATTAAAGCGTGCGCAATGGAGGGTTAAATACATGCTAAACATAGAGTATTCAAAGAAACATTTTATGTAATATAGAAATAATATTTTCAAGGAAAGGTAGGATTGATATTTTGAGAAAGATAAGACAAAACTAACACATTGTTAAAAGATCAAAAGAAGTTAAATAATAATAGGGTGAGATTAATTCATATTAGAGCTCAGATAATTTTTAAAAAGAACTTCCTAATTACGAGTGTCATTTTTGCACGTAGTTGATTTTTCCTAAAAAATAAAGCTAAAATTTAAATGTTGCAAAAAATTTTTTTAAAAAAACCCCTCATTTATATATGGATGCTTAATAAATGAGATTCCAATAAATTTTAACGAGTGTCTCAGACATTTTACATCATGTTTTTTCCAATTCTTTTTAAATGCTTGTGTACAACAATTGATAAATAATTATCTAAGTCTAAAAATATGGTTGTTGCATTAAAACGTTGGTAACATTCATCCTCTTATTTTAGTAGTAATTCAAATAATAACCATTACACGGAAGAAGTTTTATGGAAGACGTAAAATTAATTTTTATCAAATGTTTTACATATTTAAAAGAAAGAATAGAACATGCAGAGTTCATAGCTGTCCAACTTATTCACCAGAGTGAAATAGCGTTAATTTAGTGCAAAAATTGAAAGAAGAAATTGATAAGAACGGTGATTTCATTGAGCTTCTGAGCCACTATATAAATAGCTCTGTTTTCCGTGTCCTATATATTTTGAAAAAACATTGCGTTGATGGAATTTTAAACTTACTTAAGTCCCTTTTCAATACTTATTGCAGCTTGTGTGCACCAAAGTTTCACAAGAAATCTAATTTACTTCCTGCTGTATATATATTGTTGCATAGGAAAAGTCGAAAGGCACTTAAAAAATAAATTAAGAAGAATGATAAGAAAATTACTAATGTTTTGTGATACCCTTCAAAAATTTATACATTAATTACACTAAGGCTTAGAGGACAAACTTACTTCAAAGAGGCTACTCCATTTAGGATTCTTCTTTATCTCTAGTATCGCAGCGTAAAATGAAGATTGTAGCACAAAGCAAAAGGCCGCTTCCCCGCCAGGTTTTAATAGCTGGAAAACATTACAGAAGCTTTTTCTTTGATCTTTCAGCCATTGAAAGCAGTGAATAGCCGTAAGCTTCGTTATTTTATTTCCCCATCCCTCCACGGAAGACCTAGAAAGAACATTACTCATTTTGATCATATACTGCAAAAGAAGTTTCATACACTTATGTTTTATAAATTCAAATCAGAGATTAATTGCTTCAGAACAGTCTCAGGGCAGCAAAGATTTTCATAACAGTACATCTTACAGTGCAATATTTACAATGTTGTTGTTCAAACGAGCCATGTTTTATAATCAGCTTCTGTACTAAACGTATTACCTTTATTAATTACATAAAGTGAAATCAGTGTAAACTCATTGAATATTACATATACAATAGAACGTCGTTTATCCGTCAAATATCCGAACCAGTTCTTTTTGTCAACTTTTGTCAATTTAGAAGGCGAAAAAGACTACAATGACGACCACAGAGATGAGATTACCGACTTCGTTCAATCGATGCCAGGATTTCAAGAATGCGATGAAGATATAGAAACCTGGATAGCAATCGATGCAGAAGACTCAGTGGAATTCAAATGCTAAATGATGACGAGATTGTGACTTCCGTGCAAGCAGAATCCGACCCTGTCGACGATGAAACGGATGAAGACGAGGACAACAACAACAAAAGTAGCAAGGGTCCATCAAATGCTGACGCGTTTTCTGCGTTAGAGACAGCTATGGAATAGTACGAACAACAATGAGAGTGCTGTCCTACTCAACTACTGCTGCTCAAGAGAATCAGAGACCTTGCAGTGAAACACCGAAGGTACACAATGGTACAGCGAAAAATAAGTGATTATTTTCCACAATAAAGGTAAAACTGCGACATTTTGCATCTATTTTGCTTTTTCTTCAAGCACGTTTCCCACATGTGATGATTTTTAATATTCGCATAGTGTCCGGTTTCATATAGTGATCGCATTCGGTGCTCGGTTATCCGAACAATCGCGTATCCGAACGGTGTCCGCTCCCAATTGATTCGGATAAATGACGTTCTACTGTAATATATCTATCCCCTCTCTAGATAATACGGTTGATGTAGTGTGACATAGACTTGAAGCAGTGTGGAATGAGATGCCCGTTTCTGTCATCCAAGCCCAATCTGACACCTAGCCTAACCGGATAAGAGCCGTTTTAGCTTGCAGGAGTAGCAGCTGTTTCTACTAATTTTCCATCGCTGTAAGCCCCCAAACTGCTTTCAAATTTAATCATTTTATCTCCATGCCATACTGTTTACGTACACTAAATATATTTTTTGTATTTGCTTTCCTTCATGGTGTTGCAATTTTAATGTCCAGCACTCTATGAATAACAGTTTACTTTTATGTTCTATTTTTAATTGTATTAAAATGAGGAATCTTGAATGAGCCCTTAAACAGAATTACAGGATGTTTTCAAACTCTTGTAATAAAACTAGAGGAGGTAGTACGTAGAAAAATAAATTATGTGAATCATGTAATACGACTCGCTAGTCATAGTTTAATATATAATACAAATGTAAACATCCCATAGCATGAAGCATGGGAGGGGGGAAGTCTTTTTCCACTTCCATTAACAATTTTTCTCCTCAACAAAGGATTACATGTCGTCGACCTAATTATCAGACTGCGTAACTCCATCTAAGGTCCAAATTTGATATCGGACTGCTACGCTCCAGGCTATTGTTTAGTTTCGCCAAGGGCGATAACATTACAATAAGGTGTTCGTATCGTGTGGTCATGTGTATCGTCATTTGTATCGTTTGGTACGATTGTGGAGTTAAGTATTCTGATAATTAGGCCGACGATATGGTAGACATGAGACTAACCTTCCAATCGTTATGGGCAGTGACGTCTTAAGTCTTCTTAAGGAAGATAGCTCCACCACCGTTTAAGTTGACAGTACATAACATACGTTGTCAATATTCGTACAGACGGTATCCCGTAAAAGATAAATGAGCATGACTCACAGTTTCACAAACCTAGGCACAAACTAACTCGACCAACAGCCACTTTTCGACTAAATGAGTACTGATAGGTATGGTGGTTAAGCTTAGGCTTAGATATGGACATGATGTAACAATGCATTTTGTCACTGTTGCTAGTTGAATAGTTAGAAATTTCCAGTTTTTTCAGATAATTTATCCAGAAATAACATTAGGCGATAAAAATTATTTGATTCATGATCTTATTAAGGTCGTGTCCAGAACAAGATTACCCCTGCCTCACAAGATTCTGGACCCAGTTGGTCTATGCTTTGCAACGTTCCTGGTTTCGGATCATAATCATTTCAAGGATACATAAAAAAAAAAAAATTGTACTAGATAGCTGCAGAATTTGTACAAAAGTCTACAATTATTTCAATTTTACAGTTATTTTGTTACTAAAGTTTCCTTATTTCTCTCTCTCTCTCTTATCTAAAAGTCTTAGAAAAATTTCTCACAAAAATAAAAAGAAATTATTTATTAAGACATGTCATAAAGCATTTTATGCAGTTAATTTTTCGTAGAATGCATTTCATCAGAAAAAAATGATAAACTGTATTGTACCTCAGTAGAATTGTATCACATACAAAAACAAATCACATAAAGTATGAAATTCATAAGGTGTTAAAAATGTTCATACCAATCTTCAATATTCGCCACACTGTACTCGATCAGAGTATGAGAGTTGTATTTCTTAGCAAAATCTATCATTTCGGGAAGTAGATCCACAGCGAAAATCTTGTCTATCTTTGGAAATAGAGGAACAATTAACTGGACTGTATTTCCTCCAGGTCCGCAGCCTACATCCAAGATAATTTCTTTCTCGTCATTTCTACCCCAACCTAGTTTTGGAAGAATCTTCGAAATAAAGAATCGTACACTGTCCAGTGGTTTATGGCGTGTAGAATACGATTCAGGATCGAGCTTCATTCTGTACGATTCTGTACGAAAAAAAAACATTAAATATATATATGCCACTAATTTCAGAATAAATAAAAGTTCTCTTGACCAAAACATCATTCTGTATATTTTCAACACGAAAAGACGTTGGCAATAATATTATTGGCTTTAAAATAATTATTTCTCTCTTAAGGTATCCGACTACGTTCGGAATCGTGATTTTGCAAAAGCGTATAGATGGATAATATTTATGATATTTAGTGTCACTTAGATTAAAAAATGTGTATAAAATTGTTTTAAGAATAGTATTACAATAAAAGATTATTTAAGTACAATATTTTGACAAAAAATGAACATAGAATGACCCTTTTTCAAAATATTCTCCTTTTGTGAAAAGTGCTTCTATTATAATAATATTTTGCCTGCTCAGACCACTGTACAGAGGTTCAACTAGAATTTTTGAAATATATAATTTAGAAGTGGGCTTATCCATGTCTTACGACAACAGAGGGGAGAAATTTTAAGAAAAAAAACGCCGATAATTATTTCAATTGGTTGTAAGTCTGAAAATAATGTGAATTTTTTCAAACATCATAGTTGAGCCTCTGTACAGAGGTCTGCGCTATATACAGGCAAAATATTATTATAATGGAAGTATTTTTCAGAAAAAGAGAATATTTTGAAAAAAAGGTTATTCTAAGTTAATTTTTTTCAGAAATATTGTATTTAAATAATTTTTTTTTTTGTCAAAATGTCCTTAAAACAATTTTATACATGTATTCTAATCTAAGTGACACTAAATATCATGAAAATTATCCATTTATGCGCCTTTTTAAAATCACCGTTCCGAACGTAGTCAGATACCTTAATCAAAGTCTGTTTTGTATGATTCTATATCAGAGATAGGCATTAAGTCGATCGCGATCAACTGGTGGACCACCAAGAAATTTTGTGGGGGCCGCCTTTATTAAGACCTAAGACTTGCATTGTAAAAAAAAAGTATATTTATGGAACACCGAAGCCAGCTAAACTGGAGGATCGGCTTTTCCCAACGATACGACTGCATTTACTGAAGCATATGCTTCAATATATGTGTAGACGACACGTAAATTTTTATTTAATTGATGAACGTGTGTTTCTGAAATTTTAATCACTTTACTTCACTACAGTTAGAAATTTAAATCTTTTAAAGTTGTTCTATACCAACTGTCAAAAAGATATTTAAGTTGATAGATTTGCAAAAATTCAATATTAGGAAAGCAGGGGTCTACCCCTAACTAAAATACATGGTAAGGGGTCTATGAAACAAAAAGGTTTGGGAACCTCTGGTCTATGATATCTTATGTTGATGATTTTGAAAATTACAACACGTCACACAAAATACACAAACAACATTTAACAAGTAACGAAATGGCAACATTAGCTTCATTCTGCCAGATTTTATTATCTAGAAGTGTAAAGAGCTAGTAATATACATAAGTTTACTAGTATATACACTACTTAGTCGTAAGAATTTAAACACTTACAAAAATAGAGTATATTAATATTAATATCTCCAAAAAATATGTATGACTTTTTTTTTTTGGTTTTTCTTGGCGAAGAAAATAGGCGTGGATCTAAATATTTATCATTAAAATGATATTTAAATATTAAAACTACAATAAATCATTGAAATTAATTAAAATTATAGTAAATTAAAATAAAAATTTATTTAATTTAATATTTTAATCCAGTGCTATATTGTTAACAAATAAAACAAATTACATTTAAATAAGTCTTTTTAACACAAAATAAAGTTTAAACATTTATATAAACCACCTAAACTAAAAGTGAGAACACATATGTAAAAAGCACAAAACCAAATTATGTGAAATTGCAAGTAATTATTATTATGATTTACATTACAAGTGTTATATTCTACTAATTTATGAAATAGAAATTATCTGCTCTAAAGAGGGCTCTGTTCACTTTGAACAATTTTATTTTTATTTATGTATTTAAATATTATATTTTAGCATCTCATATAATGTTTCTATTCAAGAAAATGATATGAGATAAATTTGTGCACATATTATTCAAAAAATTTTAAAAATTAAAATTTCTTTTAAAAAAATTTCGAAATTTTTAAAATTATACTCTTTTTATATTTATTATTTTTTTTAATATTCTTAAGCATGTTTTAAGCAACTTTAAAGATCTATTTAACAATTACTTAATTATTTTTCGTAAAGAAAATAGTAAAATGTTGATATGTATGCTAAAATTCAACGAAAAAAGCTAATATCTCCTACATTTTAATTTTATTTAAAAAAAAAAGGTATTAAGTTTACAGCAAAAGGGATCCCTAACTTTGCTACATTATTTTATATAACACACAGGTAAAAAACGGAAGTGATTGGTAAATAATTGTGGAAGGAGTAGAATTTTTAATGCACTAATGTATTGAAAAAACACAGCCTGTAAAGAACCATTTTAAAGTTTATAATTCTGAAAAACTAATAATCTTAAACTAAAATAAACTTAAAATACAACTTTAAGACATTAGCTATATATTTTTTTAAAAAAAAATAACTGCATTTTCATATAATTTCATTTCATATTTTTTCATAAATGACAAATTTATAAAGAGTATTATATATAACTGCACAAGAAAACTCAAGGAAAAGGTTAAAAAAAAATTTCTGTCATGACAGACATGTCATTTTTACTTCAAAGAGTGTTGAAATATTATGTTGGTGTGAAAAACGTATGATGAATAGGAACTGAAATTATGAAATCATTAATATAAATGCCTTAATTTAAAAAATTTACATGCACACATTTCACAAAGAAAAAAATGGCATTGTCATACCTGAGAAATATCTTGCTTTATATGTAACACATTTTTTTTTATAATTATATTCTTGTGTTTAAAATAGCTTTTTGTAGTTTTTTTTTTAAAATCTAAAAAAGGGCTTGGTTTAATTACCTGATCGTTTGCTTACATTTTTCAAAAAAAATTAAAGTTTTTTCCAAGGTCTAATTTCCAGGCATACAAAAGTGATATATCAATCGAAAGATAATAATGCAAGGAATATGACTACAAAAAAATTTAAAAAAAAACGATATTTTGGTCATTTTTTGGGTACCGTGTCTCTAATTGTTCTAAAGCAATAATTTAAATATGTGAAAAAAAATCTGTTAAAATCACAAGTTATTCTTATTAATAATATGATACTCATTTTGAAATTATCATTTATAAATTACCATATGTATACATATATATATATATATATAGAAAGAGATAAATAAAAATTTAAAACATAGTATATTTTATAAACTCAAGATTTATATAAACTCTAGCTCTAGACGTTGATTATACGTTCATTTATAAAAAGTGTTTAACAAAAATAATTTATCAATTTATTAAAAATTAACTAATTTAAAAATAACTAATTTATTAAAATAACAAATCAAAGATAAAAGAAAAAAATCTTTAACTCTAAACATATGTCTTCATATTTATTAGTTTTTAATTCAACGTCAATGAAAAACGATGCATTTAGCAAAAGAATTTAGAAATAATCCATTCATTTTACTAGAACCATATAAGTATTAAGTCTGCATGTATTCTACAAGAAAACAGTATATTTCAGTCAGATACTTACCACTTCTCACCAAATATCACCAAATGAAGATTAAATATTTCAAACTTAGCCCAGTTTTAAGGAATAAATTTTTAAAAAGTACATGAAAATATGTTCTGGCACCTAATATAAACTGAAGTACCTCTCTAACACTCTTACAAAAAAAAATCCAATAATTATCTCGGATTTTATCTTATCTGGGTGTTTCATTTCATTAACAATTTATCTAAATCCAAGGTGAAGAAACAGAAGAACTTAACTAATCCGCTTATTTCTTTCCAAGAGCATATAAACATTTTGTTTACACGCTAAATCATAAGATTTTGAAGGGCAAAGTATGTTATTATGAAATACAAGGAGATAACTTGTTTATTCAAATGTCATTTAACTTTTCATCGTATATAATCCAATATACAATGAAATATTTCATAAAAACTATTCTAAAGTAAATCCTAATATATATTATAAACGCGAAAGTTTGTGAGGATGTTTGTCCGTCTTTCATGCAAAAACAACTGAATGGATTTTAATGAAACTTTACAATAATATCGCTTATAAATCAGAATAACACATAGGCTATAATTTATAAAGATATTGTGTGAAGTGTCCAAAATATAACGATAATTGTCAAGTAAGTAGAAAAAAATTCTGCAATTTGCAAGCTTTTCTGGCGTGCCACGTCAGCATATATCTATCTTTCATGTATGAAGCAAAGCGTTCCCCTTTGTTTTGTCTACGCCAGGCACCAGTACGTGCTCGATTCTAATTTTTTGCTTTGTAATCACTATTTTTTTATTTTAGAATTAAACTTACTGTTATTGCTTCTGGTATTTAAAGCAGATAAGTTAAGTCTTTCACACTACACTACATCATTTGGACAAATTTGCAACTTTGTTTGTGGTTAGTAGTTGATTATAACGCTATAGTTTTAATTGAATAGAGGTGGTATATTTTTAAGTATAAAAATAATAATTGCCGTACTGTATTTTTTGGAAGTGTAGAAAAAGCACTTACTAAGAACTATGCTGCGAAAGCGTAAGTCTAATCTTTCCCAAACCTCTAATACAGCTCGAGCTAAGAAAGTAGCTAGATAGAACTTCTACTACTTCTACTACTACTCGTGAAAAACTACTATTTAACGAAACGTTTCCACAAGCCGAACTGTGAAGTCTTGAACAGGCGGAGCGTGAGGCAGCTCGCAGAGCTGCTGAGACACCAGAGCAGTTCCAAGCTCGGCGTCAACATCATGCTGAATATCTGGCATCTCAACGGGCTGCTGAGGCACCCGAACAGTCCCAAGCTCGGCGTCTTCAGCATGCTACTTACATGGCGTCTCAGAGAGATACAGAAACCATTGAAGCAGCTGAATCTCGCAAACGTGGTGTTGCTGAAAGGGCACAACAGCGACGTCTAATATTCACAAAAAGCACGTAAGGGGGGGGGGGCTTCGATAAAGCTGCATTTGAATTTGACGAAACTCTTAATTACGAAAGCCACAAGCTTATAAAAATAGAAGCGATGAATAAAGAATGCAGATTTTGCGGTGCTCTTAAATGGAGAGAGGAATCTGCAGGCATGTGTTGTTCGAGGGGAAAGTCCTTCAATAGACGAGCCAGTTGAACCTCTTAAAGAACTTTTCTCTTATGAAACAGATGAGACTCGCCGTTTTCTAAAACACACAAGAAAATACAATAATACTTCCATATGACATCTTTTGGGGCGGATAACATTGTTTCGATGCAGGGATTTTGCCCGACTTTCACAATCTAAGGGCAAATATACCACACAATTGGCTCTTTGTTTCCTGCTACAAATACGCAACCAAAATTTTTGCAAGTTTATTTCATGGGAGATAAGGAAACACAAGTTAATAGGCGTTCTGAGTACGTACAAGGTGTGGAAAGAAACACGGTTCAAAAAATACAACAAGTTCTACATGATCACAACCTTTTTAGTGCATGAATTTAAAAGGGCTAAAGATAGAGTAACTAGCGATAATTACAAGGTAGTGATACACCCAGATCGTGTACCACGTGGTGAATACGAAAGACGATTCAATGCCCCAACCACAAGTGAAATAGCTGCGGTAGTAGTTAGTAGTGAATGAACTGCGTCTCGGGACATCATTATTAAGGCGCACGATGGCCGACTTACCAGAGTTCCGGACACTCATAGATTTTATGATGCTCTCGAGTACCCGATAATTTTTTGGAAAGGACAAGAGGGATACAATTTTGATATTCCTCAGATAAACCCATTTACAAAACAACCCATACCAAATAAAAAAGTGTCCTGCAAAGACTTTTATGCATATCATATGATGGTAAGTCGCAACAATTTTAATCTATTGCTTCGATGTAGACTTCTCTTTCACCAGTGTTTGGTGGACATGTACGTCAAAGTGGAGAGTGAGCGCTTAAGGTTTATTGCCTTGAACCAAACGAAACTGCGAGCAGAAAATTATGTACATTTACAAGACGCGATAAGGAATGATGCGGATTTAGATCCAAATAACTTGGGTCAAATGGTAATTCTCACGTCATCATTTGTAAATATCGCGAGATATCTTCATGAATACACGCAGGATGCGTTCACATACGTGCGTAACTACGGGAGGCCTGATCTGTTTATTACAATGACATGTAATCCCGCCAGGCCAGAAATCACTAGAGAGCTCATTCCAGGACAAAATTCAACTGACAGACATGACTTAACAGCGAGAGTATTTAAATTAAAAGTTCAAAAATTAGTTGCTGTACTTACAAAAGGTAAAATATTTGGTGATATGAAGTGCTTCATGTACTCAATCGAGTGGCAAAAAAGAGGTTTGTCTCACGTGCACTTATGCTGTGGTTGATGGAAAAATTACGCCTAAACCAAATTGACGAAATCATAAGTGCGGACATACCAAACCTAAAAACTGATCGGAAGCTCTGTGATACTGTGACCAAAAATATGGTTCTTGGTCCCTGTGGTGCACTAAATCCGTCATCACCATGCATGAAGGAAGGAAAATGTACAAAAAAGTATCCAAGGAGGCTTTTAAAAGATACTAAGACCAACAACAAAGGCTATCCTCTGTACAGGCGTAGAGCACCAGAAGATGGTGGCCATACGTTAGCTCAAAAAACCCGAGGTGAAATACAGGAAATCTTGGTTGACAATAGCTGGATAGTCCCATATTCTCTTCTCTTTAAAATGTTTAATTGCAATATAAATGTTGAGTTCTGCAATACGGTACAGGCGATAAAATATATTTGTAAATATATAAACAAAGGTAGCGACCAGGCTATTTTTAACAGCCGACAGCAAGGGAATGTTAATATTGATCCGAGAGATGAGGTGCAAACATTTCGAGCTGGTCTATATGTTAGTAGTAACGAAGCAGCGTGGCGAATATTTGGTCTGCCTTTGCAGTCGTTCATCTTGCGGTACAACTGCCCAATGGAGAGCGGATTTACTTCACTGAAAACAATTTTAGAGAGAGAATGGCCACACCACCTAAGACGATACTAACTGCATTTTTTCTGCTTTGCCAAAATGATGCATTTGCAGAAACATTACTTTATGTTGACGTACCCCGCTACTATACATGGAACGCATCGTTAAAAGAATGGAAACGTCGTGTACAAGGAACACCTGTCGATGGCTGGCCAGGTGTGAAGGCAGGATATGCTCTTGGACGCATTTACACAGTGCACGTTAGTAACTTCGAATGTTACTGTTTGCGAATGCTGCTGAATGTAATACAGGGCCCCACCAACTTCTTGGATCTAAAAACAGTTGAGGGCCAAGAATTTGAAACTTTTCTTCAAGCGTGTGAGAAGTTGTGGTTGTTGGAAGATGATAGCCACTGGGATGCCACAATGGAAGAGGCCGTACTGTGTCGCTCTCATTCGCAAATAAGAGAGTTAATTGCAATATTGATATGCACGCGGTTTATCCAATCCACTTCAACTATGGAATAAGTATAAAGTTGCGTTATCAGAGGATATCTTGCATAGATTTGAAAAGATGGATCAAATCAACAATGATCTATGCTTTAATGAAGCGCTGAAACATATAGAGGACAAAATAATAAGGATTTCCAGAAAGAAATTGTCCGACTTTGGTATGCCCACACCACAGCGTCGAGGAGAGTTGTCGACTGATTTGATCAAAGATCTATAAGCTACAATACCACATTATTATATACTCAGGTCAGCGAAACTGAGCCCCGCCTACTACCCGTGCAAAAAGACATTTATAACAAAATATTACAACGAGTTGAGTTTGGTGAAGGCGGCTTTTTTTTTCTTGATGCCCCGGGCAGTACAGGCAAAACCTTTTTTACTTAATTTGCTTCTAGCAAAAATTCGTAAGGACCGTAATGTTGCATTAGCTGTTGCTTCCTCTGGAATCGCTGCAACATTACTGAGCGGTGGACGGACGGCACACTCGGTTTTTAAATTACCTCTTAATCTGGCAAGCGAAGAAACCCCAACGTGCAACATCAGTAAGAACAGTGCCCGCGGCGCCCTATTGCAACAATGTAAGCTGATCGTGTAGGAAGAGTGCACTATGTCACACAAACGCGCCATCGAGGAGCTCGATCGCTGTCTAGAAGACATTCAAAACAATCCAAAGTTGATGAGTGGTGTGGTAGTGTTATTGTGGCAGGGGATTTTAGACAGACTTAACCTGTTATCGAGAGAGGCACTGGAGCAGACGAAATTAACGCATGTCTGAAAGCATCATATCTGTGGACCAAAGTTGAAAAGCTTTATCTTACCACTAACATGCGAGTCCAGTTATTCAGCGATGTTGAGTCAGGAGCATATGCTCAAAAACTCCTAGAAATTGGGGAATTCCATCTAGACACCGACCAAGAAAGTATGGTTCTTTTCACACACCAATTTTGTCACGTTGTGGAGTCGGAAGACGAACTCATTGATCAAGTTTTTCCGAATATGCAACAACATATTCTCGACGAAAACTGGTTGTGTGAAAGAACTATACTGGCACCGAAAAATGAGACTGTTGCGAAAATAAATAAAAAAATCTTGGGCGAAATAGCCAGAAAAAAATCAGTGTATAACTCCATCGACACAGTCATGTCATCTGATGACACTACGAGCTATCCAGTGGAGTTCCTAAACTCTTTGGATTTATCTGGGATGCCATCCCATAAGTTGGAATTGAAGGTAGGTGTACCCGCTTTGTTAATGCGCAACTTGGACGCGCCAAGATTATGCAACGGTACTCGGTTGCGAATCACCGAACTAGGAAGGCATATTGTGAAGGCCACAATCTTAACTGGAGAAGCAAAGGGAGACAATGTTCTTATACCACGCATCCCAATCATACCCAATAACTTACCATTTAATTTTAAACGCCTGCAGTTCCCATTAAAAGCTGCATTTTCAATGACTATCAACAAATCGCAAGGCCAAACCTTAAAGGTAGCAGGCATACATTTGAGCACGCCATGTTTTCCCCACGGCAAGCTCTACGTGGCTTGCTCACGCATTTCTAAATCGCAAAATCTGCATGT
The DNA here is from genome assembly GCA_019973955.1 of Trichonephila inaurata madagascariensis. Classification (NCBI taxonomy): domain Eukaryota; kingdom Metazoa; phylum Arthropoda; class Arachnida; order Araneae; family Nephilidae; genus Trichonephila; species Trichonephila inaurata. The sequence goes on along the minus strand of BMAV01016741.1, from coordinate 170,184 downwards.
TTATGCTGAACGAAAAAAATCGCCTAACATAGTTTATAGGAGTATATTGCAGTAGCTACCTATAACTTTTGCATTACCATCAATCATCATATACATCCGTACATCTATCAACACAAAATATAGGATTTATAATACCTATCAGTGAGATCATCATCAAAAATACTTAGTTTCAGTTTACATGCATTACACAATATGGAACAAGGGTCTCTCAAAGTAACTCTGTCTGTTACGCCTTCAAGACTAAACCGCAGAACCAATTTTGATGAATTTTGGTATAAAGATAGATAGAGAGGACCTTGGAGAAGAAAATAAAAGCTACTCGAAGGATTAATCCTGCGCAGACGAAGTCACGGGCACCAGTTATATAATATATATACATATCTATGTAAATAAACTGTACTCTAATAAACTTAATTTTGTTAAATATATGGGGGTTTTCTTAGTATTCTTTAACATGGAATTCTTTTAGCACGAAAAAAAATTCATACTCTCTCAGTTTTGTGTTAAACGATTTTCACTGCATGTAAATTTTCTATAAACTATTTTAATGATCCGCTTTAAGATTCCTTAATGCTATTTATTTATCTAAAAAGTAAAAATGGATGTTTGTATGTATGTATGACCTCGCTTCACTCCACTCGCTTGTAGTTTTTGTTCTATTGAATGGAAAATAAAAAACTTGGTATTTTTATAAAGCTAATAAGATGGCCTATAAAATAAAAATATAAAAAGAATTTGCCATTTTTTTAAAAAAAAATCATGACTTTAGGGCAGTCGGATACCTTAAACCTAACTGAAGAGGTGTCAGAGAAAACTACCTTAGTATACCACGAAGTGTGCTAGTAAAGCAAAACGTGAAGTTTGTTAATAATCTCACAGCTAGGCAAATTTTGGAAAGAGCCCTGTGTGCGTGGGGACTAAGCTTACTTTTGCAAGCTAAATGGAAGCATCAGTTAAAAATAAGTAATATGATTTATTTTATTAAGAGACGCAGTTAGGTAAACCCTTCCAGATTTGTAAATATTTTTGATTTTTAACGGAGAATAAAGTATCTACTATATATATATATATATATAATTTTATCATGTCTGTCTGTAATGGAGATTCCAACATGTTTGTAAGTAGTAATCCACAATGTATGAAATGTGAAATATCTTCTTTTCTTTTTTTTTCATCTCTTTACATACTGATTCTATTCAATGTGTTCCATAGCATAATATTCCATAACTTCAACACAGAAACTTCTGAGAAACCTGAAGATTTCGCTCTTATTAAAATATTTCGTTTTGCTATTCAGGATGAATGGGGAACAAGTTAAAGAGCGATAAGTTGTTTTAACAGATTTTAAAATATTGAAAGAAAATATATTATTCGAAAAAAAAAGACAAAATTCGGTCGATTTTTTTTAAAAAAATAATTAAAAATTAATCAAACTTTAAATAAAGTATAAAATAATTAAAAAATACTATCTTTAATGTAAATTTGTTCAATATGGATTCGAATCCAAAAATTGATAAATGAACAAAAAAAAAATATGTTTAAGTTGCAGTTTATATCAAAAATTCAAAGAGAAATGAGTAATGCAATGTTCGAAATATCTATGGCTATGTCACACTTCAAAGGACTTAATAAAATGTAAGAAAAACAGATAGTTATTACCATGTAGAGAAGTTATTACTAGTTAATTCTGCCGTGGCTCAAAATACTCACGTTGCCATGGTGCAAAAGTTTGTAAAGCGGGATGCCAACTAAGGGGTCGTCCTCATCAACTGATCGAGGCTCAAAATTTCGTCACCAATAGCCATAGTGTTGCTTTAGAGCAGTGGTGCGCAAACTTTTTTCGACTGCGACCCTTTTTGTAGAGAGAAAATGTTTGGCGACCTCTAGAGATAAATGTTCACAAATACGATGTAAATAGGCGCGTTTCTTTCGTTTTATCTAATTAAAAAATCATCATTTCTGACACATATTAATATTATTTATAATTTAAAGAAAATATTTTTTGTATAACATAAAAATCAGTAAATTGCCTTTTAATGAGATGTATGTGGCTGCAAGTTTCTGATTATCTCATCGTTGTTCGGATGTATATTGCTAATTGCGATTCGCATATCATCTTCAGGGCTCAAACGAGAGCGGTATTTAGTTTTTATTGAAAGTAGTTTGCTAAATCCAGTTTCACATAAATACGTTGATGCAAATTGTATTAGTAATCTGATGGCATTCTTACATAGAACGGGATATTGCTTTTCCACGGATAGCCAAAATTTTTGGCAAGGCTGAGTCTTAAATTGATTTCGAAAAGTATATACACTAATCAAATCTATCAATTGCTCTTTCTCACTAATTTGAAGAGTTGAACTGCACATGTCGTAGGAAAATGGATCACGAATCCAACCAAGATCGTTTTCAGGAAAATCCTCGAATCTTCTCGAAAAATTTTCTTTTAACTTTTCAATGTGATTGGAAATGATGTTTTTAAATGCAACTATATCTATATTATTTTCCTTGATAAAATCGTTAAAGCAAGGGAACATGTCGGTGTTGTTTTTATTCAGTTCAGTTTGCCAGAGACTAAGCTTATTTTTAAAAGCTTGAATTTTATTGGCTGAAGTTATGATAGTTCAATTCTCACCCTGCAAGTTTAAATTTAAGTCGTTAAGTTTTTCGAAAATATCAACTAAATAGCTCATCTTTCCTAGCCAAACTTCATTGACATAATAACTTGCCAATCTATGTCTCTTTTCGCTTAAAAACATGTACACTTCATTTCTCAAATCAAATATCCGTCGTAGTATTTTCCCACGTGAGAGCCATCTGAATTCGGGGGGTGTGTAACAGTAATCTCTCATACGTTGAGCCCATCTCATTGCAAAGTATTTAAAAGAGATGGCTGTTAAGACTGTTGCATTTAATGTACTTAATTGAACTAACAGCGTCTTGTAATATGTTGTGCAACTCTTCATCCATATCTTTTGCAACAAGAGCTTACCGATGAATCATACAGTGATTAAATACCATATGAGGCGCCACTTTCTGGATTAAGCCTCTGAGCCCTTTGTTCGAACCTGTTAAGGTATCCGACTACGTTCGGAACCATGATTTTGCAAAAGCGTATAAATGGATAATATTTATGATATTTAGTGTCACTTAGATTAGAATACATGTATAAAATTGTTTTAAGGACATTATAACAAAAAAATTATTTAAATACAATACTTTGGCAAAAAATTAACTTAGAATAACCTTTATTTCAAATGTTCTCCTTTTGTAAAAAATGCTTCTATTGTATTAATATTTTGCCTGTATATAGCTCAGACCTCTGTACAGAGGCTCATCTAGAATTTTTGAAATGCATAACTCGGAAGTCGGTTTATCCATGTTTTACGAAAACAGAGGGGAGAACTTTTAAGAAAATACGCCGATAATTATTTCAAATGGTGGTAACTCTGAAAATAATCTGATTTTTTCAAAAATTATAGTTGAGCCTCTGTACAGAGGTCTGAGCTATATACAGGCAAAATATTAAT
>BMAV01016741.1:134193-148663 GCA_019973955.1 Trichonephila inaurata madagascariensis | reverse complement strand
GTTGACATATTGGAAGTTTGTTTTTAATTTAAAATTATTTTACTACTAAGAATAGCTTTATGTTAAAATTCGAAATCTATTATCAGGTAAATCCTGCCGGCTTTATTTCTGACATGATTTATGAGTCAGAAACAGACTTAGTTTTTAAAAAGGAACTTTATTTGATTAAAGTTTGACATCATCGGTCTTAAGAGGCAGAGAGAAAAACGAACGCCACCGAAAATCTTAAGTAGGTTAACATTTAAGACGCCGATCGTGTATTTTATGGGTGCACTTGAAAGTTAATGCTGACATATAGGCCTATTAAATATAACGATCTGCAATTAGACATGTTTATTGGCTAGGCCATATGTTCAGAAGAAATAAATGGGTGATTAGTTTGATCCTTGAAGAGGTAAGGAAAAAATATAAAAGTTAAGTGCTAGATAGGGAATTTAATTTTTAATCTAGTTTAATTATCCTTACACACACACACATACATATATATATATATATACTGTGAATACTAGTAGGCTATAATTTTATCGTTATATTTTATTTGTAATATTTAAATTTCTTTTAATATTATTCTTTCCTTTCCCTTTGGCTCAGTGGTTTTAGACAAATTACAGGTGAAGGTTGGCTAGCCCTAAAACTTGTTTAAACCTGCAATCTTGATTCCTAAGGCCAGGAGTTTGTTATTGTACTACTGTGCCTAATCTTTCCTACCTTGAATAATTATACTTATGATCCATAGCTATCTGTGTATGTATATTATGGATTATATATATATATATAGTCTAATTGTCTACAAACGAGAGAGATGAACATTCAGAAATATCAAAATCGAAAAACACATAAACAGTAAGCAAACTACACAATGAAGGACACATGAGTAATCGAAATTTAAAAGTTGGATGTTTCATTATTATAAACATTGCTAACTTAGGACAACTTAAATATAAAAAAAATTTATATAAAAAAAGTGGAGCTGAACATGTTTTTGACTAGCCAACCTCCCCCTTTTATGTTAATAATACTGAGCAAAAACCTGTTGAAAATAATGGATAGGAATATCTAAATCCATTACAATATAGAGGTAACTTACCTAAAAATTGCATTTCAAAATGCAGAGCTCACGCTAAATCTGAGTGCAATAAATAAGTTATTGTCAGATTCTGGACCCAAATGCAGATTCAAAGCATGTAAATGGCTGAAATATATACATATATATATATATATATATATATATAGTCTTATTCTCTCTACAAACAAGAGATAAACATCTAACAATCACATTCGAAAAACACATAGACAGTAGGAAAATCACACAATGAAGGACATATGAGTAATCGAGATTATAAATATAAAATGGATGCTGCAGTGTTAGGAACATTACTGACTTAGGACAGCTATTATATAAAAAATAATTTATATAAAAGTGGGGTTGAACATGTTTTTTGGCCAGCCAACCTACCCCCTTTTTTTTGTAAATAACACTGAGCAAAAACCAATAGGAAATAATGGATAGGAATACCTAGATCGATTACAAGATAGAGGTAACACCTAAAAATTGCACTTACAAATGCAAAGCCAGCGCTAAATCTGAGTGTAAATATTAAGTTATTGCCAGATTCTATACCCTAATACAGATTTAAATCAAGAGAATGGCTGAAATGTTGCACTTAACAAAAGTATAAAAAGAATGGAAATAAAAATTAATAAGAGTTGCATATTATAGCATAACTATAATAACACTAGAGTAAATATGAATATAAAATAATTGTAAGTAATTTCTAATCTAATATTAGATTATGGAGATAACTATAACACTGAAATATTTGTTTATAGTAATAAACTATTATCAATCTCAGAATTTTAATCCTAACTATTTTGAATAGCTTTATTTATATAACTATTAATAAAATTAATTGGGTATTTCTGATTTAAGCAATATTTAGTAAAATGTTTATAGTTATTTATAATGTCTGATTTTTTTGACACCAGAAATTTATTACTTTGTATATAATTAATAACAATATTTCTGAATATAGAAACAATACTGAATATAGACTTACTGACTGAATATAGAAACATGTATATATATTATGAATGTAAACGTGCATGTGGGTCTTAATGCCCAAGGTCTGCTGACACATTGCCAGCAAGTTGTGTACATTTAGTTAAGTAGCTGAGATAAGACGAGCATTCATTGCGGAAGCAAATTTTTTTTATGTTGATTTTTTTAAGATGGAGAACACAGTTTTGATTAAATTAAACACAATAGTTGGTAAAAGTGTTTCGGAAACATAGCAACGCATGAAACAAGTTTACGGTGACTGTTTTTAAGTAGATCAAATGATTTTGTGGGGTACAAATTTTTTTGAATGGAAAAGATACGGTAGAAGATGATCAAAGTAGTGGAAGACCAATTTCCTCTAGGGCACCTGAAATTATTGAGAAAGTACGAAATTTCTTTGGAAACGATCACTGTGTGTTACTGAAATTGATGGAAGACTCTTTAAGCACTGTTAAAGAAACGATTCGAACCATCCTGCATGAAGATCTGGGCAAAACGCGAAAATGTGTGCTAAATTTGTTCCACACATTTTAAGATATCCGACTGCCTTAAAATCGTGATTTTTTAAAAATTGATAAATTCTTTTATATTTTTGTTTTATAGGCCATCTTATAAGCTTTATAAAAATATCAAGTTTTTTATTTTCCATTCAATAGAACAAAAACTACAAGTGTTTTAGTAAAAACGGATGCCATAACTTTACATAAGTTGCAAAACTTTAAAATGCGTTTTACTGGAAGTATGTTTTTTTTTTTTTTTTTTAAAGCTCAAACGAAGATAGCGATTGCTCAAAAAGTTTTTAAAATAATTTGCTGAATTTTTTTGTGTGTGCTCTGTACAACAGTAGAAGCGTTTTAACCTTCAGATTTATCAATCACTGTTTGATTACAAAATTTACAGTTGTTACTGTGAATATAAGAACTGTTTTTTAAGCAATTTAATATAATAACTAAGATAAAGTGCTCTAGTTTTTGCAAAAAATAAAATATATCTTATCCTGAAGGTCATTTCAAAAAAGAATAAAAAGCAACATATCAAAATTGAAAATTTGTTCATTTACTGTTTGTACAGAGCGGGCCCCGTTTATGTAATTTTTTGTCAATATTTACCCATTTTTCCCCATTTTTGTAGTAATAGTTTATTTTTTTCTTCTTAATTTTAGCCTTTTTTTCTTAAAAATGTACTAAATAAATTTAAAAACCACACAAAAAAAAATCTCCATACTTCCATTTTTTTAAAAAAAAGTTGTCGCAGGAAGTCGAATACCTTAACCCCTAAACAAAAAGCAATGGGAGTACAGATTGCAGAGATATCATTTCAGCCGCCGAAAACGCTCCAAACTTTTTGAATTCCATTGTAATAGGTGGTTAACTCTAATGTCCAATACGATTTTGAAATATAGCGAAAAAGAGCAAAAGGGAAGCCACAAACTTCACCGCTGGTATTTTTCTTTTCAGTTTGTCTTCATTATTAAAATGATTACCACGCACATGATTGTCCAAAGATAAAATAAGGAAGTCTCGAGGTATATAGTATATATCTGGAGACTAGGGAGTGAGGTGGATGAAAAAGGATCTCCAACCCGAAATAAATAATATTTGTTCTGGTCTCTACCAATTTAATTAATTTCCACCCGCTTTTTTTTTTGTGTGTGTAATGTTTCAAAATTGCTTCGTTCCTTACTTTAAATTATCCGACTACGTTCGGAAACGTGATTTTGCAAAAGCGTATAAATGGATAATATTTAGTGTCATTTAGATTGGAAAATGTATATAAAATTGTTTTAAGAATATTATCACAAAAAAAATTATTTAAGTACAATATTTTGACACAAAATGAACATAGAATGACCCATTTTCAAAATATTCTCCTTTTGTGAAAAATGCTTCTATTATAATAATATTTTGCCTGTATATAGCTCAGACCTCTGTACAGAGGCTCAACTATTATTTTCTGAAATATGTAACTTAGAAGTAGGTTTATCTTTTATCCATGTTTTACGATAACAGAGGAGAGAAATTTCAAGAAAAAAATGCCGATAATTATTTCAATTGGTTATAACTCTGAAAATAATGTGAATTTTTCTTAAAAAATAGTTCAGACTTTCTGAAGAAGTCTTTACTTTATATAAGCACACAAAATATTGTTATTTTAGAAGCATTTTTTATAAAAGGAGAACGTTTTGAAAAAAAGGTTATTCTAAGTTAATTGTTTGCCAAAATATTGTATTTAAATAAATGTTTTTGTCCAAATGTCCTGAAAACAATTTTATACATATGCTCTAATCTAGGTGACATAAAATATCATGAAAATTATTCATTTATGCGCTTGTTTAAAATCACGATTCCGAACGTAATCGGATACCTTAAACAAACAACATCAAAACAAACATGTTGAATTCCCAGCCTATTATTTTTATATCAATCACAAAGTTTGAAATTTTGAAAAATCGTATTAGATTTATTTAATTTGAATTTATTTTAATGTTACTAATTCTAATTTAACTATTGTTAATATTATTGATTACAGTTTTATGATTCAAAATTTCCTCAGAAGCTTGGGCAAAGTAGCTGTAAGTACATTTAATTTCAGAATCAGTTTAATGAGACAAATATACCCTATCATACTTTTCTAAAAAACAATTTTAAATCAGGAGTAAGATTGCATGTTGAAATTCTCAACACAACCTGAAAATTTATCTCAGTCAACTTACATATGTATTTACTCTTGTTGATCTTCATGCAAGAGAAACTTCGTTCACAAACATGTCAACTAAAATATAAAGAAAAATTTCCTCGTAAATTTCTTCATATATGGAAATTTTTCAGCTGATAAAGATTTGTAAAAGTCAACATCATAGAGCAAATTAAATTTAGGCTCAATTTTCTTAAAATCCTGAAATATTCTTGCGCGATTTCGTCCACCAAACTCTGAAAATATAATCTCTTTATAAAACACTTTCAGGTACTTTGTTTTCCTAATAGTAAAAAAGTAAAGACGAATCTTTCATCACGCACTGGTAAGAATTCTAGGTTCACAGCCCGTTTTTTTAATGTTTTGGGGGGGTCGCATGTGGCCCTCAGGTTGCTAGTTGTCCACCCTGTACTAGTGTATTGAAACTAGAAAAAGGTTTCTTATTGCATTTTCAATAAGGTTTCTTATTGAATCCAACACTTCCTTTCCAGAAAACTTTGTGTTTGCTTTGAAAGGAATTCTCTCTCCTCTTCACACTGGAGTGGAAGAAAGTCGTGAAATGTTCAATGTTCCAGGAAAAAATTCACTACATAGAAAAATACGCAATATAGAGGTTCGTTACATAGAGGTTTGACTGTATTTAATTTTGAATGATAATTCTTAAATAAGATAACTAAAATATAACATCAACCCCAATTTGAAGTATCAGGTAGTTTTACTTTCATTATAAATGCTCTGTTTGTACTTATGTTTGAACCGCACAACACAAACAAATACCACAGTCACCATGGCGCTTGAGCATTGAGCGAAAGCACCAACTCAAGACCATTACTTGTAACATGGTATTTGCTTAAATGTGTCCATATTACCTTAATGTCTATGTTTCCCATGCTTACCATATATATCAATGATCTTTTAAATGATTGCTCATTGCCAAACAAAGTTATTCAAAACCAAGGGGTTGTTTTTTGTTTGGAAGAAATACTATTGAATAGATATAGAAGTCAACTTTATATGGGTTATTTTACCTTTTTATACGGGTCAACTTGTGCTGCACCTAACAGAAAGAACAGACCATAGGGCAGTGTTTCTCAAACTGTGGGGCGCGCCCCCTAGGGGGCGTGATAACCCTACGAAGGGGGCGCGAGCATATTGAAAAGTCGAAAGCAAAAGATTATTTAAACAAATTATGAACTTACTAAAAGTAAACAAATACATTCTGGCATAATAAAAAATGAAATACTCATTTAAACTATAATTCACTTATAGATGTATCAGTACTGCACAATCTATTTTATAATTAATTTAACAATGCTAAGCTAAGGACAAGTTTAATAATTACCAGTGACCCCATCGATTTGTCATATATAAAATCATATACCAGCATTTTCACTTACCTGGATATAATTTGTGCGGTTTTTCTAATTAATCCCTTTAATGCCAATTAAAAATTACGCGATTCGTTCCATAATGCCACGTAAGTAAGCGTATGTGGTGTATTAAGTGGGGTAGAAAAGGAATAAATAATCAAATCATCTGAAACAAGTAAATCCTTCGCAAACACTGCCAAGGTCATTTAATGCTTTCCAAAGCCTTCGGAATAATTTTATGGATAGCAGTGCACAGAAAAGATAGTACTTCGGAAAGACGTATATATACGTCTGGGGGCAATTAACACACTAGCTGAGCGAGACGCTTTTATACGTTGGAGGGACTTCAGAGGTTAAAGTCGTATTGTGGGTTTAGCGTCAAAGTATAGTATTATTGAATGCAATACATCATTATTGTATGGGGGGGGCGCGATGTAAATTATGATTGAATATTGGGTCGCATGCGTTGAAAGTTTGAGAAGCACTGCCATAGGGTGCTAGTTTTGAATAGAAATTTCCTGAGTCCCTTCACATGTGGTCAACTATCACTCCCTGTTGTGGCATTATCTCAAGCACTTGAAACCCATGTTCACTTCCTCACTAGTTGATTCAACTAAATTGATATTATGGAAGCTACGTTCTTCACACGTGACTGCTTGCGTATTGAAGATAGAGAAAGTTCTTTATTGCTTTCTCTCTGAACCGACAAGTTCGGAACTCCGCTTTTAATAAACTTTTTGTCTGTGTGTGAAAGGATTTCTCTCCCCTCTTCACATAAGAGGAGTGAACAGGAAGTGGTGACAGGAAACCATTTGACAGGCCTAAAGTTGCTTCGAGTGAAACCGGACCTAATTGCCTCCAATATCATCGAATAGTTTGGCATAAGTTATAATAGTTCCGAAGGCTTCAAGGATAAAACTTCTTCGTATAGGCACAATTTTCCAAACTGAAAGATACAACTCTTTCCTGATACATACGAAGTTATGCGAATGGCTTTGGGAAAGGCTTTTGCATTTTTTCTGAACCAATTCCGACGCTTCATAAACAAATGCAGCACTGGTAGTTGCAGTCAAGAAACACAAACCAGAATTTAGTTAGATACACAGATCAGTCAAAGTGAGAATAGTTTTTGAATGGAAAATGTACGAGATCATTAGATACATGGAGATGGACACATAAATCGTAACCCAAAACACCAAAGAAGAAAGTTGGTTGTCAACAAAACTCACCATTTTTTCGAGATTTAAGTAAGATTGTGATAGTTTCTTGTAATTTGTTCCAGAATGTTCGTCTATCTTCTTTAAGAAATTCTGAATGGCACTCTTTACTTGGAAACACACCATCGAATAAAACAAAACAAACGTGTTGATCGGTAGCACAAGAAATATTAAAAAATACATCCTGTATGTTAGAAAAGCCACTTTGGGAAGATATATAATTTTATCCACGTTGTGGAATAGCATTTTATAATTAACTTGAGAAGAATATATATAACAACTTATTGTGAAAATAAAAAGTGCAGAATGTAGAAAAGACCAAACGTAAGGGCATCTTTCAATATTGTGCTCTTCTTTTTTGCTTATAGAACATAAGAGATGAGCTATTTGCTGTAAGCGATACCATGACATTCCCAAGCGAAAGCGTATTAAATTTAGAATACCAGTTGTGATTGCAATGATTATTTGTCGAGATGTTGAAATTTTTCTTTTCTTTAAAATGAACACATAAAGGAAGTATTGGAAAAAAGTGATGACAAAGTTAAAAATTAAATTAATAAAATACAGAAAAATTATTTTAAAGTTTCTTTTTCTTGAACGTGGTACACTAACAATTGCACTGACGCGAAATAAAATGAAAATACATTTGTAAAAAAGTTTGCTGTATTTAACCGTTTTATCCATACGGAAAAATCGGCAAACAACTTTTTGTATGTGATTTAAATATTGAACGATGAATGTTTTTAAACTTTACACATTGTATTATTGAAAAATATACATTATATATCACGCCAAAAACAACAACTTGGTTTAAACTCAGCTTGCAATATAGAGAGCGTAAGCATAGTTTTTATCGAAAAAATTGTTTTGACGACAGTTACCAGGCCACTCTGTATTACTTGTATTCTCATTTTTATATGTATGCTATTTCAGAATCACCAATATATGTATATTACATAGTAAATATTACTTTCAAGTCAACTTTGACAATAGAAAATAGGAGAATGCTTCTATGTATTTGTTAATTCCTATTTCAATTAGTTTCAGTAAGTTTTTCAATCGCTTTATTGTTTAAATTGTTGGGGGGGGGGGTTATTGCATATTTTTAAATGTATTAGACAGTTATAATACAAGCAATTTTAATATTTTTAGGCACTCAATACACTAATTAAAAATAAAGAATAATAAATTTTGATTCCAATTAATTTTATTGTAAAACGCACAATAGTGTTTAAATGGAAGAAAGAAAGAAAAAAAAAATACGAACACAAAATAGAATTCTTTCTCCATGCATTCATCGATTCATAAAATAACATGTTCACCTTTTTCGTGTTATCGATGATAAATCCAGAATGCTCGTTTTGAAATTGAATTAGTTGAATGGATTTTGGTGTAGAACTCTTAAACAGAGAGATAATGCGTTGCAGATACTTTTGTCATTCAAATGTGTTCTAATAAAAAAAACTATATATATCTATTCATCTTTTTTTTTCTGTTACTTTTCATGCATATGAAGCAAAATTACTTTTCGAATTTAGTTTCTGCATTCATATTTATAATGGTAAAATACTGAAAAAAGTAATGATTATAATTTTAATATAATTTATTAATTAGTATCATTCAATGTCTTTTCTCGCCGATTCATTCTATTAAAATAATTACCTTACGAATGTAAGTAAGACAGTGTATCTTAAACTGTGGGGCGCGCCCCTCTAAGGGGGCGTAATAAACCTATGAGGGGGGTGCGAACATATAGAAAAGTCGAAAACAAAAGATTATTTAAAAGCAAATAAAATATATTCTGACATAATGAAAAATAAAATACACATTCACACTGATATAATAAACTTATAAATATATCACTACTGTGAAATGTATTTTATAATTAATTTAACAGAAGAACAAGTTTAATAGTTATATGACCCCACGGGCTTGTCATATGTAAAACTACGTGCAAAAATCAACACTTATATTGATAATTTGTACGGTTTATAAGAAATTCCTTTAATGCCGATTAAAAATTACGTGATTTGCTTCCCCAATGCCACTGTTTAAAACGTAGGCGAGCGTATGTGGTGCATTGAAGAGGGTAGAGAGGTAGAAAAGGAGCGAATAAGCAAATTCTCTGAAATAAGCAAACACTGTCAATGCCATTTTATTGCATTCCAAAGCTTTAGGAATAATTTTATGGATAACAGTTCACAGAAAAGATCCTACTTCGGAAAGACGTATATATACGTCAGGGGCAATTTAGGCACTGGCTAAGCGAGACGTTTATATACGCTGATGGCAATTAAGAGATTAAAGTCGTATTGTAACTTTAGTGTCAAAGTATAGTATTATTGAATTTAATGCATTGTTATTGTGTGGAGGGGGGCGCCATGAAAATTATGATTGAATATTGGGTCGCAAATATGGAAAGTTTGAGAAGCACTGAAGTAAGAAAAACATGTACTTGACTAAAGAAAAAAGAAAAAATTGATCTAAAACATATACATGTACGCTGCCTCTTTGCACAAACTTGGAAGGTCCTTCTTCACATTAATAATAAGAAGGAGCAATATAGTAGCAAAGTCGGTAGTATGGTCCGAAGGAAGAGATAGTGTTATTTCTAGCTCCGTTTCAAATCTTTTTACATCGTACAACATATTTGCACATCACATTTCCTTTGTAAGAAGTTGACAGTTAAAGATTTTCAATAACATTAAGTAAAAAGGCCAAGTTAGTTTCAACAGGGAAACCTCACTCGACAACCCGTCTCATACTTAAGTGTGCAAATAAAGGGGTTTTGCAATTGTAGTGTCTGAACTACTGTTGGCAGTGGATTATGGAATATTGGCGCTAATCGGCGCGTTTCCGGAAAGGGGTTGCTGCTTTTTTCAATTCCTACTATTAGCTCGCACTCTCTATATATTTATTTATTTATTTATCTTGGTGAAATTTTCACTCATTAAAAAAATACATTTTAAAGCCTTCAATTGAGCTGAAATTTTATATACAAGATTATTTTCGATGACAATACAATAATTTAATTATAATTAATAAAAAATAGTTGATTAAAACTAATTATTTAAAGAATTACAAATACAGCCACGTTGACATCATTTTTGGTGACTTAGCGACCCTTTTGGCGACTTGTGTGTCTAAACTTGAAAAGCTTTTTTTTTTCTCACGTTTTAAAGCATTCAAATTTCAGAACTGAAATTTTATATACACGTTTGTTTTCGATGACAATTCGATACTTTCATGATAATTAATAAAAATGAATTACCACTTAATATTGAGATTCTGTCATATGTATATACATATTTATATTAATTGTAACTGTTTAATAAAAAGTAGCTAAAATAAAAAAAAATTTATTGATCAAAGTAAGAATTTTTTTTATATTACTTGTTTAAAGAGAAGGTGACTGACCCTCGAGCAGGACGGTTAGGGTTGAGAGACAGTCCCTTGTTTTGAAAGCGCGGAGCACTGGACTGTTTTGGGGATTACGGAAATTGAATTCCTTCGGTAATAAACCGACTCACAGCGCGTGGTTTGCTGTACCAAGAATAGTTTCTTGGGTGTGTTTAAACACGATAGACTGTGTTTTGTTTGAGTGTAGTGAGAAGCGAAATAATTGTGTTGACTGTTGAGAAGTAGTTGATTGTATTGAGAAGTTTAGAAAGTAATTTAGAATACATTACAGCATTATACTTATTTCAATGTCAAAATTGCAAAGGGTTATTTAGACATTTGTCTCTTTGATGCTAGCTCTCTTCACTCTGACTTAAAAAGTGCTGTCATGGCTACTATTCAGGAGCCATGATTCTTGACCTAAGAGTAGTAGCTAATTCTTGGATTGATTCTAGGTTCCTTAAATATACAAATGGTTGGGCTGAAGAGGCTATAAAAATACTGAATTGTAGTTTTCTCTATGTACTTTACATTATCTTATGCCTTTGGAAAACAATTTGATAAACTTGATGCTGAAATGGCTATCATTTCTGTAGCTTTTAGACAATATATACAAGTGAGTAAAGAAAGTATCGTAATTTTTGTTGATTCAAAGGCGGCATTTAGACAACTACCAATTACTGGGAAGGTGAGACTTCTAGGATCTGCGTGGAAAAAAAAATAAAACTATAAATTTTTTATGTAAAGAGCTGCATTGTATTTCAATGATGCGACTGGATTTTCATCGCGTTTTTATATAAAAGTCCTCTTGGGGTTCTTTGGGGCCAGAACGGCAATTCTTTCCAACCAACTCAAGAAGAAGAACGTGGTTATGCAAATTAGAAATCATATATATAATGGAAGTTTAGCGTTCGCGTGGTGCCTATGTGAGGTATATGTCTATGCTTAGAAGTGATTTGAGTTATAGTTTAGAAGAATACTAAGATTGAGAATCAGCTTAGCGGTGCCATTACAAAGAACCAAAGGTGGGTTCGAGACCTAAAGGAACAGAGTCGGATTGGAGCCACGTCAGAAAGGGTAAAGAAAGTAGGTGTGTACCTAGGATATAGCGGTAAGCGATTTGATATAAGCTATAAGGTAAGTGCCTATATTAATGAGATTAGAATTAATCTATAAAGTTAGACACAGTGGTCGATTACGCGATTATTTAGTAATACGTATTGCGTCTTCTCATTCTAGATCACCCTCTTTAGATTATTATTGTTGTGTATTGTGTTTAAAATAGGATCTTAATAAACAGATTCTAATATGAATGATTTGAGTGGTTCTTCGTTCTTCCCCACAAAAACAGGTCGCGTAGATAGTGTAGAACAGGAGCACCCACGGGCGGGTGCTTCACAATGGATCCCCAGCCATTGTGGAACATATGAAAATTAGATGGCAATTATGTTGGCGAAGAGTGAATCCTATATGATGGTGGGTTTTTTTTTAATCGTTTTTTATTGTATAGGGTTGCTTGTCGACTTAAGATGAAAAGATCGGAGATACACACAGGTATAGGATAAAAAAAACCTTTTTTTCAATTCGGTGTTACTAAGCTTAAAATGAAAAGACAGTTACTGAGCAATGATTCAGGAATACAGAAAAAATCCGAAGCATTACCTCTTTCCGGGTATATTTGTCTTCTTTTGTTAAACTGACATAAATACACATATTATTTTATAAACATGGTAAAGCTCAAAGAGCTATACATCCAGTTTCTAACAATTTCTAATTTTTTCTGACATTGTTAAAAAAAAGAATGAATATTTTGACAAAGATATTTAAACAAATAAAGAATATATTTTATTTGATAGGTATGTAAAGAAATTCTTCAAGGAATAAAAAACAGAACTCTTTAAAAACTTCTATCAGAATTTAATAGAATTTCTGAACATAAAAAAGTGGTAAAAAGTAATAAAATGAATTTTTTTTCATAGTGATAATTATTTTTCAAGAAATGCTTACTTTTAATTAAAATATAGTTTTTACGATAGATAATGGTTAACAAAAAATTTATGTAATTTTAAGACTTTTTTTTTGTTGGAAGTACCCACTACCCACTGGAAGCCATTCAAAGGAAGGACATCTCATGAGTTGCATTTATTTTTGTATTGAATTACATGTTATTTATAATACATAATTTGCAAATACTAAAATCTGCAAAAGGAATTATAAATTAGCTATATATTTCTTATTCACAAATTTTAGAATTTATGCACATTACTTTCCATGAAATATCAGAAAACAGATGTCAACATATAATGGGACATTGTAAGCTGTACAAACATATCTTGTTCTCTTTTCAACGCCTATATGTTTCTTGTAAACTTGGTGTATGCTCTCCAACTTAAGTCAATCGTATATTATCTGGAACACAATTCTTGCTTCTCAGAAAATTTACAGATTGTCCGTTAGCGCTTGCGACCTGAAAATCCAAAAATCGACTCTCGTGCTGGTTAAAGAGCTAGCCGCACAAATCATGGGTGGTAAAATAGCTTCCCATAGAACCTTAACCCATTATAGGTCAAAATTTCTTTAATTTTTTTTTAACAAAATACATTAATATGGTAATAAGAATGAAATATGAAAGTAGAAACCGTTTTTAAGTTTCTACGTGCATTGGTATAGGAAATACAGTCCATCGCTTTTTTGGGACAATGGCTAAATATGCTATCAAAATCCACAATATTACTGGTAATGCAAGAAACTGTAATAAACACCATGGGAGACAAAATATATTGAGTTTGGGATGTTTTTGTGTTTCTATGGTGTGTGTGGAATGAAACAAAACACTTGTCATGGACACCAACATTTCCTATTAACATGGACATCAACTACACCTATTAAACACTTTCGTCGTTTTTTTTCCTACTGTACGCACATCTCTTCTGTGTTTTAGTGGGCACGATGAAGGGATTTCCAGGATCAAGTCGTACATCTGATACTAACCCGTCCTCCCATCAGTTTTTTTTCCTTGAGGTTATCGACATTTCGATGTTAATCCTGTTTACTTTGAGAGGTATAAAAGCACTATTCTCCGTCGAACATCCAAAAGCGAAAGCTTCTCGACTGTATTAGCAATTTGGTATGCACGCTATGTGTTTACCACACAAATGTGGGACTACAATGGATCATCTGTGTGAACAGTGACCACCATCACTGCTTTGACCATTTTCTTTTGGTCTTATTTCACCATTTCTTTGACTTATTCAATTCTGATACCAACATAGAAATGATATTGTAATATGCCATTTTCTCATTATTGGGACACATAAAATAATTTGATCTTTCACTTACCTTAGGAATTCTAGAATCAACTGAATGTTACATGGACATTAGGATATTCATAAAAAAACACATCCATATAAAAATTTTTCTCTCAATTGTACAGCTCCTACCAGCAAGCTTACAAAGCTGCCAAATCCAAAACTAAAAATGCCCTAATTAGTTCATTTTCAACAGTAAACTTATCATTGAAAAAAGATTTTATTAATTTTGTAACTCTTTTATAGTATATATATATATATATATATATATATATATATAGTCTCTCAGTACAACATTAAGGTCCAACAATCAAAACTAAAAATTCCACTATTTAGGTACAAAAACAAGTAATATAGAAAAAAAATTTGTAAGTCGATTCCTACTTCGATCAACAAAGAAAAATTTTATTTTAGCTACTTTTT
>BMAV01016741.1:113124-134116 GCA_019973955.1 Trichonephila inaurata madagascariensis | reverse complement strand
ATTAATTATTATTAAAGTATCGTATTGTCATCCAAAACAATCGTGTATATAAAATTTCAGTTCAACTGAATGCACTTGAGAAAAAAACATTTTAAAGTTTTGACACAAGTCGCCAAAATGGTCGCTAACGTGGCTATATTTGTAATTTATTAAACAATTAGTTTCAATCAATTAATTTTTATTAATTATAATTAAAATATTGTATTGTCATCCAAACTAATCATGTTTTTAAAATTTCAGCTCAATTGAGCACTTTAAAATGTATTTTACTAACGATTGAAAATTCCACCAAGTTAAATAAATAAAGAACCAAACAAATAAATAAATAAATATAGAGCAGTGATGGCGAACCTATGACCCGTGGGTCAGACACTGACCCACGCAAGCTCTTTAACTGACTCACAATTGCTAGGCAACCACTTGTTTGTTTACACGGGTTTATTAAGATTTTCTAATTTGTGTGCATTTTTTATATTCTATTTGTATTTTTCCAAGCACTGTATTGACACAAAAGCAATTAGAATGCTGTCTATAATCTTCAGTTTGATCATTACAGTACCAAAGTTGCGCAAATGACAACAAATATATATGAAAGTTTGTAGTATTTGAAATAAAGCAAAAGTGTTTACAAAATGTCAAATAAAGTGTATAATTTTACTCACATTTTGTTTGTTGAAAAAAATCGACAAACAAAAGCAAAGAATCATATTTGAAGCACTTTCTTCGGATAAAATGCACTTTTGTAAGGTTACATTCAGTTATGTTTGTAGAAAGATAGTTCCGTAGTGTATCTATTTTTACCCGTTAAGCCAATTGAATTTTAAAGACGTTTAGTTTTAAAAATACTCAATTAAAAATTTTTTAACTTAACTCTGGGGAAAATGGGCATTAGTGACCCGAGAGCTAGTACTAAAAAAATATGAGCAAAATTTGACCCACGTCTCAAAAAGGTTCGCCATCCCTGATATAGAGTGTGACCTAATAGTAGGAAATTGAAAAAGCGTCTCAAAAAAGGACAATTGTAATTAATGAGTTAAACGTGAATGAATTTGATGGGAATTATACATCCCATGACCTTACAAAGGTTTTTCTAAAGCAACTTTTAAACTTCTTTAAGTGGATTTAAAGTATAAAGCATCAAAGTATACGTGAACAGTATTCCAAATATACCAAAAATAAAATTTCTTCTTATAGGAGTTAATTTCCACACAGTAAATGTTATTTCCTTTTCGGCTAACATAATGAATCTTTGATGGTTGAAACTTGATTTTCCTTCTTCTTCAGGCATAATCAGAGCCATGGTACCCACTTCAGCAGAAGCTTCTGCAATCGACGACGCGGACAATGTCATAATTATGAATAAAACAAAAGAGTTCAGAAACAAATGATATGTTGAAGCAGGTTTATCATACACGTTTGGGTGTAATGTAACGTACAACGAAAAACACATAACACATGAATTGTAAATTATTGTTGTAAATACAAGAGATCCTACAGTCTTATCTATATCGTGAATCTTTGATTTGATAACAAAGTAAGAATGCAGAAGCATTGCGTAACTTAATGTATTTCCTGCAAGCAAAGACATTGTGAAATGCTTAATAATGGATCTTGTGTCAAAACATACAGCAGTATAAAATAACATAAAAGCCATCACGGGGACTGTGGAAAACATGAGAACATAAGTATCGAAAACTGCTGAAATAATATCGTTATATAACTGTTCACTGAAACAATATCCAAAGAACATGTGACAAATACCATGGTGAAACTTATCGATGAATAACTTATAAACAAGCATAGCTGTATTTGACAATATACTGAGAATAATGAGAATTTTTAAAAATGTAGTCTTTTTAAGTCCTTTGCCCTTTTTCAGTTCTTCTAAAATTTTGACAATTTTCTTCAACTGATTCATTTTTTTAATTAAAATGCAGCGATGGACGATAGTAACGATAGATACTGTAATAACAGATATTGATAAGACAGTGTTTTGTGTGTAGGATGCCATAGACAACGATACACATAACTGAAGTAACATAGCTGCAACATTGATGGAAGAGAAAAGTATGCAAAATATTTGTTCAGTGCAGTTCGCTTTAGATGCGGGAATCATCGAGTAGATGCCAGAAAAATGGAAAAAATTAAATATCTCACTGTACGGGGATACCATGTTAATACTCTCTTTATAAAGTGAAGTAGAGTAGAACTGGTTAACTTACCGAATTAATTTCTTCCCAGAGACTGTGTATTTTATAAAGTTCATCGATTTTCAATATCAGTGTCAACTACAGAAAAGTTTGTTTGTTTTTCTTCAGAACTCTTTTATATCACACGTAATCACTCACCAAATCAATAAATTTTTATTGATTTTTAAAGTCGATTCACGTTTAATATTAACACTTATATTATTATTATTTTGCAATGTAATTGATATCATATTTTGATAAAGGTTTAGTCCTTTGTTTTTGTATATGATTATTGTAACTTTATTTTTCTCTTAGAAGTCACAGTTTTAATCAATTGTTTTTTATGTCTCTTGAAAGGAAAAATATGTAAGGCACGCTTTCAAAGGAAGACACGTGAAGAAGAAGGATTTCAGTTGGACATAGCCGAGATTACTATTCGACCATACGTCCTCTCTCACCCTTTACATGTTGGATTTTGAAATCAAGATGGCGTGGGAACTATGCCGGCTTCTTCTCTGTCGACTTGACCAAAGGGAGGTCAAAGGTTGACTTGCCCACCAACTTAAGTGGTGACATTGCCCTTTTCTTGGTACTTCACCTCGAGAAACTAAGGAACGGTACGGAAATCATTATTTGATTAACATGATGTCGGTCTGTGACGGGCTCACGCGTCTTTTCAATAACATAACCTCTGGGTTCTTTGGTGGCCAAGATTAATGGCAACTCTTTTCCAACCAAAACCCAAGAAGCGAAATGTGAACAAGAAATGCAAATAAGATAGCTTTTAAAACAACAGAAGTTTCAGTAAGCGAGATGGCAATTTTGGGGAATGTTATGTGTGAAAGAAACTAGAGGGATTTGACAGTCAATCATGAAGTTACCTAGAAAATCAGCCATTAATACAAGGTGCATACCCCTGCATGCGCGTCCAGACGTCTCCATATAAAGATCGAATCTATGTTTGGATTAAGGTAGGACTGATTATTTGATACTAGGACTTGTAATATTATTAGAAGTAAGAGTAGACGGAAAATAATTATATCTTAGAGAAAGTGGTCTAAATTACGTGATTCGGTTTAACTATCACTGTGCGTTGTTCATTTTAGATTCTCCCTTATTTAAATTTATCTAAATTGTTAGACATTTAAGTTCTATTCTTAATAAAGACATATTAAGAATCTAAAATGTCTGTTCCTTTTGCGAACCCTACACCTCTAGCTCACACCGACAATCAAAGATACGGTCACCAAAGGTGGGCGGTATCACGTCGTCCTTTAGCGGAGATCGCCGTAACTCCCTCTCCAGTATCATTTTGATACAAAATAATCACGAAAGTGGACACGAAAACAAGAACAGGTTTCGCGAAGACTTAAGTTTCTGTTTCACTCTTTTTATAAGAGGAGTATCGTCCGAATTCTGAATAAATGCAGGTTTTGATCCATCAACTGAGATATATGTAGTCTTGCCGTGACTATCGATCACTGGACGTCACTGAGAAAGGGATCCCGAAGTAATTCTTCATCCCATATCTGACTAATTCTGATGGGCCCTGGTAGATGAGGAAGGACCTGAGTGGCAGTCCTGGAGCTGTGGCACGTATGTTTGCTTCTGCCACCGACTTTTATCGGTTCACTACAACTCCATGCATACGTTAGATGAGTGGAAAGGAGTCCCTTTTCGGGTAGGTGGTTAAGGGTTTTCATTCCTGTTTTTTGTTATTTGCGATTTGTGGAAGAAGAGTCCACTGCACTTTTATAGATATTGAGATATATTTAGAATTATTTTACTTGCAGAGGTCTTGTGACTGTATGCAATGAAAATGTAAAAAAAGAAGAATGGAACTAATTAATTTTTTTAAAAATTTGTCATGAATCTTGAATTTATTAGAAACAATTGTAAAGACAACTAATAGGATAATACTATTTTAAACTATAATTAATAAACCAATAATGATTTGTATTATAATTGATTTATCCTTAACCAATGTATTGTCACGACATAAGTAATTAATAATAATAATATTTCTATAAATAGAAAATGAAATATTAGAATTCCAGAAAAGTCACTGAATTATATTAATATTAAAGGCATCGCATTTAACAAAAATATTGCTATGTAATTTGTTATACATGTAGGATATCCCATGTGTAAAAGGTTAGATCATATCTCTCTGCAGAGGACGGCAATTTAATCAAAACAGTATTCCACAGCAACGCCATCTAGCCTGCTTACTAAAACGCCGACATCAACCTTTTTCGGCAGAGGCCCACTAACACTCGACAGCGAAGCATCGTTTTCCGCGCATCAGAACCCGTTCACCCGCGCCAGGCGGTAAGTCACAATAGCACCGCATAATGAGTTTTATTTAATCTCAACCGTCCTCCACGAGAGATTGATCTAATCTTCCTATTCTTTAAAATATGCTTATCTAATTTCCATTCTGTAAATATTTCACCTGTAAATGCTCTCCTAAAATTCATAATAAATTATTTAGTTTGCAACAAGTTTCTGTCTTTAAATTGTGTCGTCTATCTTTTCAAAGTTAATCAATACATCTTAGAAAACCCTTAGACACCCCGCCAATAAAACCCCCGCTATCTGGAGAATCTAACTTTTTTGGAAGATTTCGGTTGGATTCCCACACACATACGTAATACACAACAATATATCAAGGTAATCTACTCTGAGAGGGCCATTGTTAGTTTTAATAAGGGGGGATCCAAATATTTATAATTAAAACTAATATTAAGGGTAAATTTCTTATTTTTATTTAAAGCAATTACAACATCTATTTCTTAAAAATATTAAAAGTCATTATTGTAATATAATCATTTTCATAGTAATGTTAATACATAGATTAGCCAAACAATTGCAAGCAGGTTCTTTTGGTGGTAAACATTTAATTTATATATATATATATACGTGTTGTATTAGGCTTAACTTTTCAACTTGGTTTTTTTTTTAAATTTCTTTTTCCCTATTATGTCGAAAATTTCTTCTGTACGGGGAAGGTTGGATCCATAAAGTATTGCTAACCCTAATTCACTCGCCTAATTCAGTGACAGCTTTAGAAATCATAATAGGTCTCCAGTTTAGTCCAAAGACTTTTTTGTATCTACATTTGTTGTGTTTGGTGAATTACAATTTCTTCCTACTTTAGCACTGTAGGTTCTAGTACTTCTTCACTTTTATTTTATATTACTTTATATATATATATATATATCACCATTAAATTTGATATAATTTTCTATTAATATTAGTTTCATCAGAGTTAAAAATTTTGGTAAAAATTATAACTTTATTAAGTTCATAATTATTGTGATTTTCGAAAATAACTTAAAATATATCTCTGATATCTATGGATTTAGATACATTTTTCAAAATCATTGCCCGAAAATATATTGGCGCGAAAGATTTTCATTTTGGTTAGCTATGATGAATAATCGTGACCGGAAAAATAAGGTGTTGTAGTGTTTCCGAATGAACTGTCTTCTTTACTATTTTATTCGTTGATTATGCTGTTTGAGCGGTTGGATGAATGTTATTGACGAGGCATACTTTAGTTGGAGATAATCCATATTTACTTCTTCTTTAACTCTCTAGCCGAAACATCAAATTTTTTGCCGCTCTTAGTAACATCCGTCTGACAGACGGATGCGCAATTTTTTGCGCAATTTTTTTTGAATTTTGTTACTTTAAAGACTGTTTTAAATGTCTCTATCGCTCATGAAATAGATTAGAATTTTTAATATTTAAGTCTTTGTGAGGCACACTATTTTAATATATTTTTATCACAAGAGATGTGATAAGTATTTTTTTATATAATAAAACTGATTAGAAATTAATTATATTCATGTAAAAATAATTAAAAATAACAAATCGCACATATCGTGAGCTGAAAAAAAATCACCAAATACCACCACGTGATCCTCTCACTGGGTAGAGCTCAACTGAGGAAGTCAAGGCAGCCCACACCAAAAATCACACCACAGCGTTATCTACAGGCAACAAAGCAAATCATCCCTGTCTGAGAGACGGATGTTCCTTTCAGAGGGTTAAGGTATTGGTATGATGAATAACAAACACATATTGCAACACATAATTGCGGCAATTAACACAGTCACAAAAAGTATCAGCGCCGTTCACATATTTAAAACAAAGACACATGGACTACATAATAAAGACAAAGTGAAAGGGACAAAGAACTCCAGCTATTTACATAAGTCGGCAAATCCAGCATGATTTCTTCTAACGGAGAGTATGATTGGCGGAGAACTATCGCTTGATAGTTTCTGACGCTATCTTACTTTTAAAAGATGCAAGCTGTTAACTTCGAAGATCTTATTACGATTAAATCCCAATTATGCGGGTAAGCTAGTAAAATATTTAAACGCGGGTCCTAAAGGAAAGGACCATCAAAAATGAAAAAGTTATTCAGAATGAAATTAAAGGGAATTAATACATAAATATATTATTATGAAATCACCATAATTATGAAACCTCCTCATAAAAATTACTCTAAACGCTCAAATTTGCTAGTTAAAAGCATTTAAGGTATTCGACTACGTTCGGAACCGTGATTTTGCAAAAGCGTGTAAACAGATAATACTTATGATATTTAGCGTCACTTAGATTAGACAATGTATATAAAATTGTATTAAGAATACTATTACAATAAAAAATCATTTAAGTACAATATTTTGACAAAAAATTAACTTAGAATAACCTTTTTTCCAATGCTTCTATTGTATTAATATTTTGCCTGTCTATAGCTCAGACCTCTGTACAGAGGCTCAACTAGAATTTTTGAAATGCATAACTCGGAAGTCGGTTTATCCATGTTTTACGAAAAGAGAAGGGAAAAACTTTAAGAAAATACGCCGATAATCATTTCAAATGGTTGTAACTCTGAAAATAATGGGAATTTTTCAAAACTCATAGTTGAGCCTCTATACAGAGGTCTGAGCTATATACAAGCAAAATATTAATACAATAGAAGCATTTTTTACAAAAGGAGAACATTTGGAAGAAAGGTTATTCTAAGTTAATTTTTTGCCAAAATATTGTATTTAAATAAATTTATTTTTGTCATAATCTCCTTAAAATAATTTTATACATGTATTCTAATCTAAATGACACTAAATATCATGAAAATTATACATTTATGCGCTTTTTTTAAAATCATGGTTCCGAACGTAGTCGGATACCATAAATTGAGAACCAAACTTTAATGAAATGTAATTTGAAAAAGTAACATGTTTTGCACCGAACTGGTCGCCAAAAAAACATAATAATAATTAATCGATTAATTTATTAAACATTAAAGTATAAGTTAAAAGTATCCCTATGATACCGAAAATAAAATTTCTTTTTATGGGTGTTATTTTCCATGCCGTCAGTGTTATTTCCTTTTCAGCCAACGAAATGAATCTTTGATGATTAAAGTTTGATTTTCCTTTGTCTTCAGGCATAGTTAAAGCGATGGAACTCACTTCAGTTGAGGCTTCTGCAACGGATGAAGCTGATGCCATCATAATCATGAGTAAAGCAAAACTTGTGAAGCAACTGTAATAAACTAAATACGTGTCCTTAAACATGTTTGCTGCTAGAACCACATGCAATGTAAAATACAAATCACAGGAATTGTAGATGAGTGTTGCGAATACAAGAAATCCAACTGTGTTGTCGAACTTTTTGACTACTAATTTAATGAGAGAGTATTCATGAAAAAGTTTTTCATATTTAAATGTTTTTTCTTTTAACAATGAGATGCCAAAATGTTTTATAATACATTTTATGTCGTAGCAAACAGCAGTATAAAAAAAACCGAAAGACATCCTCGGCATGGAGACAAATATGAACAAATAAATTTCCCACAAAACACTTAATATATTATTATATACCTTTTGGGGGAAGGAATATCCGAAGAACTGATAAGAAATATCATAATACATATCTCCTTTGAATAATCTGTAAGCAAATATAGCAATCTGTAATGATATTCTTATGATGATAAGTACTTTTAGCCATAAAATGTTTTCTGAATTTTTTCCGTGTTTTAAGTTTCGGAAAGTCTTGATTATCTTCTTCATTTGCTTTATTTCTTTAACAAGAGTACAACGGTAAATAATTTCAATAACAGCTATTGCCAGTAATAACAGCGATAGAAGGTAACTCGCCATATACATGGTTACAGACAACACCACTATGAAATTAAAAACAACAATCACAGCGTTAAATGAAACAAGAAATACGAAGGAACATCCTTTATAGTTATTTGCATTAGAAGGAGATTTCAAAGGATAAATGCCAGAAAGAAGGAATAAAAAGAATATCCAGTTGTATATCGAGATCGTATTAAGACACACCATAACAACTCCCCTTATGAAACTAAACGAAGAGTATATATGAAGATCAAACACTAAATTCATTTAAATATTTTGCAGGTTGCTCTAAATTTTGCACAAGGTGACCTTTCATTGATTTTCAATATTAGAGTACATTTTGTTTTGATTGCAGCTTAAACAGAATAGAGAAAAATTAAGATTCTTTCGAAACGTCTAATGATTTTTAATCAATTGACAACGATTTTAAAGCTTTCAAGATTGGTTTCTTTCATGTAGTAATTTTTTTCTTTTCCATTTGCCTGCTTTTATTAGTTCCCCTCTTCTATTTCATAACTCCGTTTGATTTAATGATTTTTGGTGCTTTCGTTACAAAAGTGATTTTTATTGTTGACTTATAATATTTTAGTTCTTCAGATGCTTTTTTGTCAATCAACAGAATGTTATATGTTTCTTATCAGGAAAAAATATTTGAAACAAAACTAAAAATAATCATGCAACTTATTTTTCCACAGTGTTTATTTGACACTTTTTGGAAGTATTACGCTATGTTTTGGCGTTTTAAACTTAGAAATTGATTTACGTTAATACCTCGATATTGTTTCGTCTTTTAGGATAAACAATTTTTTTCTACTCGTCTTAGAGGAAAGAAATTGAAGAAAAACGTGTTATCCACACACACAGTCAAAGTAACGTAAAGGAAAAAATCGTGTGGAACAAAAGAAAATTGTACAATGAGATCAAATAAGATATTGTGTGAATCATTTAAAAACATATACACTTTTTTAACAGTCACGAGTGATTTTATATATATAATTAGCTTAAAAGAAAACTATAGTTCTTATGCTAATAAAAACATTTATTTCAAACCGGATTACTACTCACTCTTATGCTTATATAGACTTTTTAAAATATTGTTTAATACAAGACTTGATGAAGAATTCAAAGATCGAGAAAAGGAATATATATATTACCGTTAAAGTGTATACTTCAATTATTTCATAGAATAACTATAGGTATTTCAAGAAATAACTAGACTATTCAGTTACAGTGTGTAATAGATGAAAAATTTCATACTTTACCTAGCTATTCTATGAAATAACTAAAGGTGGACTTTTAAAGTGAAAAATAAACAATTTCAAAGATGTTTTATAAATTAATTGATCATAAATAGCTAAAATCTCTCAAAAAATGCATTTTATCCCTTTTGCGGATGAATAATTGATAAATAATAAGGGAAGGCAGAGATGATATAATTTATTATATTAATCATATTGCTATTAGTTAAACAGAAAAGGGGGAAAAGAATATGCTGCAAAAGTAGATTATATTTAAGTATTATCAACAAAAATACATGCTGGGAAGAAAAACTGTTTCTTCATGAAAACATTGCGTAAACTTTTTAAAACAAAAATGTAAGAGAATATTAATTAAAATTTTATGAGATAACTTTATTTTACTTTTCATTATTTATTAGAGCAAGGATTTCTGTGATGTCACTTTGGATTGAATTGCTTATTATTTGTTTAAACAAGCGCACTGTTTAGTATTACATGAGCACTGTTTTTAAATCCTTGTCCAGTACCGCAACTTTGAGCTGTTGCAACAGATCGAAGCGTGGTGTCAATATTTGGAGCTTCTTCGATGGAAATTAGTTCTCGCTGACATATACTGAACTGATATCTAGAGTACAATCGTTTTATTCCGCCTAATCGGAAAAATTCTTCCCAAAGCAGCTAGAATCAGTTCAAAGGACTTTCTCGAGTGTCGTATGTCATACTTTAAGGATCAAATAATCGTTATTCTATAGAATACCTAGTGAAATCGTAGAATTCAATAATTTTATATACTTTAACTGACTGAGATCTAGTTGTTTCATGAAATACCTAGTTATTCTATAAAATAAGGGATTTCATGCTTTAACGGTATCATATATACTAAAAGTTATTTTTCTACATTTTTTTTTAATTCCCAAATTCCATAAAAATGAAATAGTATAAAATTTCATAGTTGCCACTGGGTTTTTGTATAATTGCGACAGCCTTTTACCTGCTATGTCTATTCTTCCTAACTTAAGTTTTCTTCAATCTAGCCATCGAGATAGATGGTTGCAGATGATAGTAGATAAATGATATTGTCGATGATACAGCTGTACATTAATTCGTGTCAGTGGTTCCTAAATCAACTTCTGGCATTCTTGTTGAATTATCAAAGCCAAGAGGTTGAATCTCGCGTTCAAGTAAATAACAGTTTTTATTCCTACCCTTTAACTTTTCTCTTCTGCGTATAGTGTAGGCGTATCCATTGCTTGGTTAATGAAAGTAAAAATTATTATTACTACTTGAAGTTATAATCATTTCTAGTTTGATTCAATTGCTTCTCCTCACATGTGCTACAATAAGTCTTAACAATAAGCGAGATTGGTACTTACGTGTTATCGCAACCTATTGGCGTTATTACATAAAAGGATGCCCTTGATTGCCAACTCAGCGCATACGACACTTGCGAAATTGGGGTTGCCATCTTGAACATTGGCGATTGCTGAGATCATACGTAAGATCTTCACCTCGGACAACATGAGAAAGATGTACCCCGACACAGATACCAATACTTTTAAAATTGACATAACATTTTCTGGTAAAGTATTACAAACTGTTTCCCAAAATTTATTTAACTAACCTTGTATTAAAGCTACAATTAGAAATAATAAAAAAATTAAATTCTCAAAATGTATAGACATTTACTCTGTTCGTAGCTATGGCATACAACATTTTCTAACCCTAAAGATATTAGCCTTACAAATAAGGTTCTTTTAAACAAATACAGTAACTACATTTTAAATAATGTTACAAAAGTCCGCAAATTTAAAAATGTTATTGGATTAGTGCAATCGGAAAATTATATTGTTTTTTATAGTAATCTATGTAAATATTATTTAAAGGTTACTCTTAAGATGGACCAACTAGCAATAATTTAGCTAAATCATAATTATATTATTTTAAGAAAATAGTTTTTTTATTAATTATTATTATACTTAAGATTTATTGATGATTCATTTGCTTTTGGTTAAAACAGTGAATATATTTCTACCATTCCATTTTTATCTTAATTATACGACCCAAAAGACAATAACAAAAACGCATTTACTACAGATTGCCTCACTGTGAATTAGAGTATTATAGAAAGCATATTAAATGGAATTAATAGAAAGCATTTCCTCAAAAAAATTGTTGAAATTAAACCTTAATGTAAATTTAATTTTAAATAGTGGCGTGTTGTAACTAAACTGGTTGTAAAAAAAAGAAAAGAAAATAATTAATCGGTTAATTTATGAAACATTAAAGTATAAGTAAAAATTATTCCCATGATACCGAAGATAAAATTTCTTTTTATGGGTGTTATTTTCCATGCCGTCAGTGTTATTTCCTTTTCAGCCAACAAAATGAATCTTTGGTGGTTGAAATTCGATCTTCCTCTGCCTTCAGGCATAGTTAAAGCCATGGAACTAACTTCACTAGAAGCCTCTGCAACCGATGACGCTGAAGTCATCATAATCATAAATAAAGCAAAACTTGTGAAGAAATTGAAATATATCACAAAGGGATCTTTAAACATGCTGGGTTCTAGAACAACATACCATATAAGATACAAATCACGTGAATTGAAAATGAGTGTTGCGAGTACAAGAAATCCAACAGTATCGTCAAACCTTTTGACTGCAGATTTAATTTCAGAGTAATTATGCAAAAAGTTTTCACAATTAAATCAATAAAGTACAAAGGCTCAACTAGAATTTTTGAAATATATAACTTAGAAGTAGGTTTATCCATATTTTACGACAACAGTGGGGAGCAATTTTAAGAAAAAAAACCCAATAATTATTTAAATTGGTGGTAACTCTGAAAATAATGTGAATTTTTCAAAAATTCTAGTTGAGCCTCTGTAGAGAGGTCTGAGCTATATGCACGCAAAATATTATTATAATAGAAGCATTTTTCACAAAAGGAGAACATTTTGAAAAAAGATTATTCTAAGTTAATTTTTTGCCAAAATATTGCATTTAAATAAATTTTTTTTTGTCAAAATGTCCTTAAAACAATTTAAAAAATGAGCGAGATATTCACCTCGGACAACATGAGGAGAAAGTACCGTGACACAATTACCAAAGATTTCAACACGTGTACCAACACTTCTGGAAAAATATTGCAAGCCATTTCACAAAATTTTATCAACTAACTTTGTATTAAAGCTATAATTACAAAAAAAGTAAAGAATTTAAATTCTTAAAAGATCTAGACCAGGGTTTAGCTGTGACGTGCCACACCAATGTACCAATATGATTCAGCGTGCCACACAATAGGAAATTTTTGAAACAATTCGATTCCCGCGATAAAGCATGCAGAGTAAGAGAATAGAGGTAAAAATATAGATTTACAGTTTTATTATATGTTAATTTTGCATCATTTAAAAATATTCATTAACATAAAAATAAACAACACATAATATGTAACTATTTCTTCAGCAAAATTTTTTTTTAAAAAAATTTATATATATATATATATATATTATGTATTTCTAAAATATTTATTAAAATAAGAAGTAGACAAAGTAAAATATAAGTATTTCCCTTCATTATAGTTAAATAAAAATGATAATGCAAACCCCCCTAATGCTTGCACAGCTCTACCTTAATATCGCAAAATCAGAGGTATAATGTGTGACTTTCAATTTGATACAATTTTGATGCTAGTCCACTTCTGGTGCTGGACTTTGCTAAGGCAGTGTTTCTCAAACTGTGGGGCGCACCCTCTAGGGGGCGCGAGCATATTGAAAAGTCGAAAACAAAAAATATTTAAAAAATTATTAATTTACTGAAAGCAAACAAATAAAAAATTAAATACATATTTACACTGATATAATACACTTATAAACATATCAATACTGTGCAAGGAATTTTATAATTAATTTAACAATACTAAGTTTAAATAAAGTTTAATAATTACCAGTGTCCCCATAGGCTTGTCATATACAAAATTAAAAACAAAAAATAACACCTTAATAATGTGTATACGGTTTAAAATTAATTCCTTAAAAGCCGAATAAACATTATGCGATTCGCTCTCCAATGAAGTTAACACGCTCACTTAGGTTTAACATGTAAGTGAGCGTATCTGGTGTATTGGGGGGAGGAATAAATAAGCAAATCTTCTGAAATAAGTAAATCATTCCAAACACTGTCAAGGTCCTTTATTGCATTCCAAAGCCTTCGAAATAGTTTTATGGATAGCAATGCACAGAAAATGTCGTACTTAGGAAAGACGTATATATACGTCCATGACAATTAACACACTGGCTGAGCGAGACGTTTATATACGCCGGTGGCACTTAAGAGGTTAAAGTCCTACAGTAGGTTTAGCTTCAAAGTATTGTGTTATTGAATTCAATGCTTTGTTATTGTATGGAGGGGGGCGCGATGAAAATAATGATTGAATATAGGATCGCAAATATTGAAAGTTTGAGAAGCACTGTGCTAGGCTTAATGGTCTCACGGATATGATCTAGCTGCCGCTAGATCCTGAAGGATTGGACACAACAACAACGATTTTGAGCATTCATTTGTTAAACAATTTCTTTGCGGACTCGATTTTTTTTTTTACATAAGAAAATTTTTTTTATTTATACATGTACAGTTGTATATATATTACATTCAATTTTCTCTCTTCAAACAATTACATCTCTCCAGCAATGTGACATTCAGTAATTTACAAAATAGCTGTACATTTATCATTAGTTATTTTTCAGATTTTTACGTCATTCTGTAAATGTCCATAATGTTTGTCAATCAAAAAAGTCCATTACAAATTTATCACTTTCACCCTCTCAAATGTTGATAAATTTGTAGAGTAATGCAGAGTGCTACTGAGTCGTACCTCGTGTCACATGTGGCACGCGTGCCATAGGCTGCCGAACCCGGATCTAAAACTTTCTTCTATGATACTCATGATTTTGAAAGTTAATTTAACCCTATAAATATTAGTCATATAATTAAAGCACTGTTAGACAATTACGTTAACTTCAGTTTATATAAATAATGTTATAAAATTCCACAAATTTAAAAGTCCTATTGAAAATAATTTGTATTAAAAATATTTAAAGGATTACTTATAAGATGGACCAGATAAACAATTGTTTAGCTAATTTATGTTTACATCTTTTTAAGAAATTAGTAATATTATTAATAATTATTTTTATATTTTTAGATATATTGATGATTTTATTGTTTTTGGTAAAAATAATGAATATATTTCTAAGTTCCATTTTTATCCTGATTATCTGAGTCAAAACAAAAGAAACTAAAATACGATTACCATGGATTAACTCGATATAAATTTGAGTAGTATAGAAAGCATATTGTTATGAATTAATATAAAGCATTTCCACATAAAACTGCTCTTAATGGTTAAATCTAACAAATAAGAACATTTAAAAGGAATTTAAGACAGATATAATTAAAATTTAATGAAACACTAGTTTTAAAAAGCGATGTTTTCATACTCTGGTTATAGAAAAAGAACAAATTAATCAGTTAATGTTTGAAACATTAAGGTATAAGTTAAAATTATCCCCATAATACCGAAAATAAAATTTCTTTTGATGGGTGTTATTTTCCATGCCGTCAGTATGATTTCCTTTTCAGCCAACGCAATGAATCTTTGGTGGTTAAAGTTAGATCTTCCTCTGTCTTCAGGCATAGTTAAAGCCATGGAACTCACTTCAGTTGAGGCTTCCGCAACTGATGACGCTGATGCCATCATAAACATGAGTAAAGCAAAACTTGTGAAGAAATTGTAATATATTAAATAGGAGTCCTTAAACGTGTTTGCTTCTAGAACCGCGTGCAATGTGAAGTACATATCACGCGAGTTGCAGACGAGTGTTGCGATTACAAGAAATCCAACTGTATCGTCAAATTTTTTGACTGCAGATTTAATTACAGAGTAATTATGCAAAATATTTTCGTAATTAAATGTTTTTTCCATGATCATAGCAACGGTAAAATGTTTTATAATACATTTTATGTCATAGCAAACAGCAGTATAAAAGAAGGCTAAAGATATCATCGGCATAGAGAAAAATATGAGGTAATACGTTTCATTAAGAACTGATAATTTTTTTCTATATGCTTGCGGAAAGGAATATCCAAAGAATAGATGGGAAATATCATAAAACATGTCTCCTGAGAGTATTCTATAAATGAATGCAGCATTCTTAGAATGATAAGTACTTTCAACCATAACATATTTTCTGAATTTTTTCTGGAATTTAAGTTTCTCAAAGCTCTGATTATTTTTTTCATGTGCTTTATTTTTCTGAGAAGCATACAGCGGTATATCATCTCAGTAATGGCAACTGCTGCCGTTAATAGCAACTCAAGAGTTCCCGTCAAACCCATGGTTATTACAGACAACAAGATCAAAAAGTATAAAGTGACAATCATGCCATTGCATGTAACCAGAAAAGCTAAGGAACATCTTCGACGGCCAAATGAATATGAGGCAGTTTTTAAAGGATAAATGACAGAAAACTGGAATAAAAGAAATATCCAGTTGTACACTGAGACCATATTTAGACACTCCATAAAAACAAAATGAAGAGGATATATGAAAATAAACTCTAAGTTCTTACAGATTGCTTTTTTTGGTACTTTTATGCATGCACAAGGTGATCTCAGCTCGATGTTCAATATAAGTCTATTTTGTTTTGATTGTAACCCTCATTAACTACTGAAAATGCACAATTCTATTAAAAAAGCTGATTACTTTTGGTCAGTTGACAACGATTTCTAAGTTTTCATAATTAGTTTTGTTGATGTAACCCATCGTTTATTTTAACCCATCGTTTTTATTAGTTTTTGGTTTTCTATTTTAAATTTCTTTTTCTGTTTTATCACATTTCGTTTGTAGTCATACATTTGGGGGGAGGGGTTCTTAGATATTTTTTACTGGTAATGGTTTATAAATATTTTAGTTTTCCAAATGTTATCTTGCTGATTAAGGGAGTATTTTACATATCTCATCAGGAAAAAGAATTGGAAACAAAATACATATTATTGAGATAACTTTTTTTTTCGTGTTTATTTAATAATATTTTTCGACCTATTTTCGAAGTAAAATTATTACATTTTAGTTTTAGGTTGCGTTTTATATTAATAGCTTGGACTGTTTTCTTTTAATGAATTACATATTTTTCTACGCATTTCAGACAGACGAATTTAAAAAAAAAAGATATTATCCATTTATAAGATAATCATTTGCAAAATTATACATCTTGTATTAATGCCTTTGTTTGTTTCTATTCAAGATAAATTATCATATTTAGGGGTTTAAACACAATGTAATGTGTGTGCGTGTCCTCTGTATTTTATTTCAGTCACAAATAAAAAAGAATTTTCTTTAAATAAGATGCGAAATTAAATTACAGAATTAAGTATAGAATGATCACTATGAGAAATGCATATAATTTCATTTGCTAAAAGTATGAAATAACATATACACTAACTAGAAAAAGTTTGCGTTCACCTATAAGAAATCATACAGCAAAGATAAAATTTAATAAAAATATCATTTTTTTTTCTAACAGAATTTCAAAAATTTGTTAACTATTATTTAAATATTCAGCATGCAAGAATTCGTTAATTTTGAATTAAAACTACTTAGGATAAATGAAGTTTTGTAGAAAAACACACAAATAGTAAGCAGAAAAGTCTGTGTTCACTATTTGAATATTTTTGATTCTTGTAACAGAATTCTTGCATTCAGTTATCAAGTAAAATGGCTTTAGAAAATTGTGACGTAATAATTCTTACATTTTTGTAAGATATGAAGCAATTCAAGGAAATGGAAAATAAAAAGGAGGAAATTAGTATCAGTGAGAGTAAAATCATTGTGAAAATGTAAAAAGATGAAAAAAGTCGTCGGGATATAGCCAGATCCATTGGACGGCAGTATTCATCTATCCTCTCTGCATGTTATTTATAACTTTAAATCTACAAGAGTTTACACATCCAAACCTCGTTTAAGTCGTCCATCTAAACTCACAATCAGACAAAAACGAAGTATGATATCAATGGTGAAAAAAATCCGTGTTTGACTGCAACTCAAATAGCAACAGACATTCACGANACGAGAAGCTTAACAAAAATATGTGGGAGGATACTGCATGAAAAATCTTGAAAAAGGCCAGATACCGTAGTCGAGTGGTTCCTAGAAAACCTTATATTTCAATGACCAACCAGCTTAAGTGTATAGCTTTTTCACAAAAGATCATATACATAAGCCTCTGGAGTTCTGGAGGACTGTGATATCCTCTGATGAGGGCAATTTTTGCATCTTCGGCATAAAAGGTCATAAATTAGTCTGGAGAAAACCTTGCACAGCGCTTCAAAAGGAGCATTTAGTACCAACGGTAAAGCACGGTGGCAGTGGAGTCATCATGTGGGGGTGCATGGCGAGTAATGGTGTTGGCAAGTTGGAGTATATAGAATCAATGAACAAATATGCTTACTTTGATGTCCTAAAAAATATTTTAAAGGAAACTGCCACCAAACTCGGCTTAGGTTAATCGTTTCGTTTCCAACACGATAACGATTCTAAACACACCGCTGAGATTGTGAAGCTTTGGCTCTTGTATAATGTCCCAAATCAACTGCACATGGCGCCGCAGTCATCTGATCTGAATCCTACAGAACACCTAAGAGATTTTCTGGAATATAGGATTCGTCAACACAATGTATCTAGCAAGGATATGATGCAGAGTGTTCTTAAAGACGAATGGGAGAATATAAGCGCCGAAGAAAACACCAGATTCGATAGTTCAATGCTGAAACGACTTCAGGAGGTTCTCAAATGATGAGGTTATCCAACCAGCTACTAAATAGCTCATTATTCCCTTTTTAAATAATTTTTATACCTACTACTAAAACAGTGAACACAGACTTTTTCTACTTGATTTTTGTTGGTATCGCTACAAATCTGTCTATTTTAAAATCGATGAAGACAAACCAAATTTATTTTTATTTTTCTGAATACTTAAAATTAACTAAATAAAATATAATTTTAAAGAAATTTAATTCCAGTTTTTAAATTTTTTTTTCGTTGTTCATGTAAGCAATAGTACGTGAACGCACACTTTTCTAGCAAGTGTACATTCAGAAAGCTACATTTCATCATAATTCGGTAAATGGAGGATATCTGTTCGTTTTTAACAATACAAATACATTCTAATATCATTAACCAAAACGATCAAATCAGTTCAATATATTGGTACTGTTTGCTGATTTACTTGCAGACTTTCGTCACAAGTTAATTGTAATGCAAAATTTAAGTTGCTAAATGAACTGATAAAATATAAAAATATGCATTAAATACTTTAAAAAAAACTATCAATATAAATATCTCAACGAAGTATTCTAATACATAAAATGTATAAATTAAAACCAAAATAATCTCCATTACCGAATCTGTTGTAATAGATACATCTCCATGTAATTAATTTAAAATCTGCCACACAATATATTCGAAATCTTCAAAGATTCAAGAAATACATAAGCATACAGAAATTATTTTCAAATTTATGTTTTCATGTTCTGTATTTTGCACATCTTTGGCTTTTACTTGGTATAGAGAGAAATATGAGAAAGTAAATTTCACTTAGAACTCTGATAACATATTATTATATATTCTTTTATGAAAGGAATATCCAAAGACTAGATAAAAGACACAATTAAACATGTGTCATTTAAGCAATTTTTAAATTAATACAGCAATTTCTAATGATACTCTTACAACAGTGTTTCTCAAACTGTGGGACGCGCCGACCATGGAGAGTGTGATAACTCTACAAGGCATATTGAAAAGTCGAAAACAAAAAGTTATTTTTAAAAAAATATTAATTTACTGAAAGTAAAAAAAAAAATACATTTTGACATAAAAAAAATAAAATACATATTTACACTGATGTAATACACTTAAAAGTTTTTCAGTACTGCGTAATGCATTTTATAATTAATTTAACAATATTAAGTTAATAATAAACTTATAAGTTACCACTGACCCCATGGGCTGGTCATATATAAAATTATAAGCAAAAATTAACACTTATCTTGATAATCTGTACGGTTTATAATTAATCCCTTAAGGTATCCGACTACGTTCGGAACCATGATTTTAAAAAGAAGTGTATAAATGGATAATTTTCATGATATTTAGTGTCACTTACATTAGAATATATGTATAAAATTGTTTTAAAGACATTATGACAAAAAAAAAATTATTTAAATACAATATTTTGGCAAAAAATTAACTTAGAACAACCTTTTCTCCAAATGTTCTCCTTTTGTAAGAAATGCTTCTATTGTATTAATAATTTGCCTGTATATAGCTCAGACCTCTGTACAGAAGCTCAACTAGAATTTTTGAAACGCATAACTTGGAAGTCGGTTTATCCATGTTTTATGAAAACAGAAGGGAGAAATTTTAAGAAAATAGGGCGATAATTATTTCAAATTGTTGTAACTCTGAAAATAATGTGAATCTTTCAAAAATCATAGTTGAGCCTCTGTACAGAGGTTTGAGCTATATACAGGCAAAATATTAATACAATAGAAGCATTTTTTACAAAAGGAGAACATTTGGAAAAAAGGTTATTCAAAGTTAATTTTTTGCCAAAATATTGTGTTTAAATAATTTTTTTGTCAAAATGAATAAAAACAATTTTAACATGTATTCTAATCTAAGTGACACTGAATATCATGAAAATTATACATTTATGCGCTTTTTTAAAATAATGGTTCCGAAGGAAGTCGGATACCTTAAATGCCGATTAACAATTACGTGATTCGCTCCTCAATGCTACCGTTTAACACATGGGAACCCACATGTTATGTATTGGGGGGGGGGGGCTAGAAAAAGGAGAATAAGTAAGTAAAACCTTTTCTCTTAAATCCCTTACAAACACCGTAAATGTCCTTTTATTGAATTCCAAAACCTTCAGAATAATTTTAAGGATAGCAGTGCATAGAAAAGATCGTACTTTGGACAGACGTATATATACATCTGGGGCAACTAACACACTGGTTGAGCGAGATGTTTATATACGATGGTGGCACTAAAGAGGTTAAAGTCGTATTGTAGGTTTATCGTCACAAAGTATAGTATTATTAAATTCAATGAAATGGTATTGTATTGAGGGGGGCGCGATGAAAATTATAATTGAATACTGGGTCGTAAATATTGAAAGTTTGAGAAACACTATCTTATAATGATAAATACTTTCAGCTGTAAGATGTTTCCTGAATTTTTATTCTGCACTTTAAATGTCTGGAAGTCTTAATTATTTTCTTCGTGTGCTTTATTTTCTTAAAAAGGATACAGGGGTACATAACTTCAATAAAGGTAGCGG
>BMAV01016741.1:78570-101220 GCA_019973955.1 Trichonephila inaurata madagascariensis | reverse complement strand
ACGTCTCCACCACCAATGGTGCGATGAAAGAAGGATGTGGGCGGCAGAATGGAATGAAGTTGTCTTTACTGACGAGCGAC
The DNA here is from genome assembly GCA_019973955.1 of Trichonephila inaurata madagascariensis. Classification (NCBI taxonomy): domain Eukaryota; kingdom Metazoa; phylum Arthropoda; class Arachnida; order Araneae; family Nephilidae; genus Trichonephila; species Trichonephila inaurata. The sequence goes on along the minus strand of BMAV01016741.1, from coordinate 101,140 downwards.
GTATCTGTGGGCAACACCACAATGGTCGGATTCGAGTCTGGAGACACCGTGGAGAGAGGAAGCTGAACAGCTGCGTTAAGCACTACCACACTGGTCCTGCACCAGGTATTATGGTATGAGGCGGTAATGGATATCACTCTTGCACTTCTCTATTACGCATTGCTGGTACTTTAAACAGCCAGCGCTACATCTCCGAGGTGTTGGAGCCATTTGTCCTTCCTTACCTTCAGGGCTTGGCCACAGCCATATTTCAACAGGATAATGCGTGACCATACGTGGCACGCACTGTCCAAAGGTTCTTCGTCAATCACCAGATTGAATTGCTTCCCGGGCCAGCTCGCTCTCCGGATCTTTCACCGATAGAAAACATGTAGTCCATGGTTGCTTAACGATTGACCCAAATTACACCCCCAGCTGCCACACCAGATCCACTTTGGCAACGTGTGGAAGCTGCTTGGTCTTCTGTACCCCAAGAAAGCATCCAAAGTCTCTTTGAATCAATGCCGAGGCGTGTGGCAGCGGTGATCTCCAACTATGGCGGCTACTCTGACTACTGATTCTGGCAGGAACCACACTTCACAGAAGTCTATAAATATAATCATTTGATACTTGGTCAACATGTTATCAACAAAATAAATTTTGTTGTGCTATTTCTTGTCTTTCTTGGTGTAGCATTTACGGTGGACAGCAGTGTATTAGTCAGTTAATTAATAGTTATAAACTGCATCTATTAGTTATTAACTGCAGTGTAATTGAACGCTAATAGTATTTTTAGCTTCTGAATAACATGTGTATAATTTTTTTAACTATGGATATTTTTTGAGTAATTTCTTATTATAGAATTTCCAAAAGATAAGTGTATACCATATGGTTTTTTTAACAACCCGATATTAAGAATAACTCCGAATTAAGCATAAAATTTTCGGTCCCAATAAATTCGTTGAATCGAGGTCCGACTGTAGTAAGAAAATTCTTGGAGTATTTTTCATTCTTGAAAAATGTTTATAATAATATCTTAAAAATGGGAAACATATCCTCTAGCAATTCTGGTAGCGTACTTCATAACTAAATTTTGTTTATTTATGACTAATTTTAAAGTGCCAGTCATTGTATTTCACCAGCCCATATCATATCATATTTTTATCACATTTGAAGAAGTTTAAAGTTAAAAGTATTTTTTCACACTCATTTGAATGAGTTTAAAGTTTAAAACATCTTTATTTACTTTTAATGTGGTGTTGGGAATTACTTGCATCATTTTCTACTTTTCTTTTTCTTATGCATGCCATTTTTTTTTATTTTAATCAATCCAAGAATTTGCTCTTAACTATTGTGCACTGATTTCATAACAAAGGAGGTGGGCAAAGATTGGCCTTTTTACGCCCATCGGCAAATTCATATTATGTGATTTTTTTTAACACTGATACTCAGTCAAAATGAAAATGTTAGGTTTTTTTCAAAAAAAATCTTTTATTAAATAGAGAAAATAGGAGAAAAAAAAAAGAAAAAGAAACGAGCCTTACAGTAGTCGTATATGATATGTAACATTTGACATGTTATCGTGGTAAATACGCAATAGTAACTTAAATCCTGAAAAAAATGAATCAAGTATGATTGGAAATAATTTTCTATCGAATAAAATTATATCTTTAATGAAAATCGTACTTATTTAACACAAGGAGTAATGAAATTTTTTATCAAAAATATTTATTCTTGTTCAATTTGGGGAAGAGTGGATTCAATAGACTTGAAAATGGACAAACAGGGATTTCGGTGGCCTTATACATACAGTAAAATCCGGCGTATAACGCACACCTATACTTTCAAGCTAATTTTTTTAAATTTTTAGGTATATTCGTTGCATAACGCGCACCCCCTTTTTAACGAAGAAATCTGAAATATTAGTACACTTTATTTTTATGCTTTGAAGTAATTTTTATTCGAGGTATTATCCTAGACTTTTGAAAAATAGTATACTTCTAGAACTATATACAATTGCTCTTGTTCATAAGGAAGGTCGTTTCTTTTAAATAAACAGTGTTTCGATACGTCTAGAAGTAAATTTTTTTATACCCATCCTTTTTGTTTATTTTTAAAGCTATCGTTTTTACACCCGGCGTATAATGCGCACCCTTAAGTTTCGATCTTATTTTTTGTGTTTAAAGTGAGCGTTATATACGCCGGATTTTACGGTATATTTCTCCGAATCAAACGGTTCAAAAAATTAAAGATTTTCAGCATTTTGTACTTTTACCATATACCGAAGATGTGTGTGTGTGTGGTTCCGCTCTTTTAAAAATAAACTATCACTCGCTTCCCATGATTTTAAGTGTGATTGAATCGAGGGTGATTGAATTGAGTGAGATTGAATTGAGAGAGATTGAATTGAGTTTTAAATCTAGTATGATTGGAAATAATTTTCTATCGAATAATTATGTATTTAATGAAAATTTTATTTAGAAGTAATGCAATTTTTAATCAAAAATATTTTTTCTCGTTAAATTTGGGGAAGAGTGGATACAATAGACTTATGATAAGTAAAATATGACACATATACTTGTGATATCAAAGTATTTAAAAACCGTTGAAAAACAGCGTCAATAACAGTACCATTGTTAGTTGTCGAAATATTTCGATTTGTAATCATTTCGATCTTTAGTTAATCAGTCAAAAAAGCTATAAGCGGCTCAGCTTCTGACAAATTTAAGGTATCCGACTACGTTTGGAGCCGTAAATTTAAAAAGTGCGTAAATGGATAATTTTCATGATATTCAGTGTCACGTAAGTTAGAATACATGCATAAAATAGTTTTAAGGACATTATATGACGAAAAAAATTATTTAAATACAATATTTTGACAAACCTTTTTTCAAAACGTTCTCCTTTTATAAAAAATTCTTCTATAATAATAATATTGTGTGTGTGTGTGTGTGTGCGTGTGTGTGGGGGGGGCTTATATAAATTAAAGACTTCTCCAGGGAGTCTGAACTAGGATTATTGAACAATTCACATTATTTTCAGCTACCACCAATTGAAATAATTATTGGTGTTTTATTCTTAAAATTTCTCTCCACTGTTGTAGTATAAAATATGGATAAATCCACTTCTACGTTATATATTTCAAAAATTCTAGTTCAGCCTCTGTATAGAGGTCTGAGATATACAGGAAAAATATTATAATAGAAGCATTTTTCATAAGAGGAGAAAGTTTTGAAAATGGGTCATTCTTTGTTCATTTTTGTCAAAATATTGTACTTAAATAACTTTTTATTGTAATAATATTCTTAAATACATTTTATATACGTTTTCTAATTTAAGTGACACTAAATATCATAAATATTATGCATTTGTAAACTTTTGCAAAATCACTGTTCCGAACGTAGTATGATACCTTAAGTTAACTTTAAAATTACCACTCAAAATCATGGGAAGCGAGTGATAGTTTGTTTTAAAAGAGCAGAACCACACACACACACACCGTGGGGAGTCTAGTGGTTAGAGCATCGGACTCCAGACCGGAAGGCCGGGGTTTGATGCCAGTACCGCCAAATACCCTTCGAGTACACATGGAGTACGTGCTCATTAAATCAGTGGGTCCGAAAGTTTTGTGGGCTGAATCACGAGTGCAGGGAACTGGAGAAATTTCCCTCCACTTCAGTTCCATGCCTAAAATGTGGAGGTGGAGATAGATGGTGGCGCCATCTATCGTAATGTTTTATCATCCCTTCAGGAATTTCACCGAGCTAAATCGTACTGTCACATGTATGGTGCTCAAGGCTAAGGCCAACGACAGGCGTACATCTAGCCTATTGCCACGATGAATTTCGTGGGCCTCGATCTGACTATGTCAGACAGGTGGCATAAGCAACAAACACACACACACACATCTTCTCGGCATATGGTAAAAGTATAAAATGCTGGAAGTCTTTAATTTTTTGAACCGTTTGATTCGGAGAACGAGAAAACGATAGCTTTAAAAATAAACAAAAAGGATGGGTATAAAAAATTTACTTCTAGAAATATCGAAACACTGTTTATTAAAAAGAAACGACTTGCCTTATGAACAAGAGCAGTTGTAGTTCTAGAAGTATACTATTTTTTCAAAAATCTAGGGTAATACCTCGAATAAATTACTTCAAAACATAAAAATAAAGTATACTAATGTTTCAGGTTTCTTCGTTAAAAAGGGGGGGGGGGGGGGGTTATACACCAAATATACCTAAGAATTAAAAAAATTAGCTTGAAAGTATAGGTGCGCGTTATACGCCGGATTTTACGGTATGTATATGACCACCGAAATCCCTGTTTGCCCATTTTCAAGTCTATTGTATCCCCTCTTCCTCAAATCGAACCAGAATAAATATTTTTGATTAAAAAATTGCATTACTCCTTGTGTTAAATAAGTACAATTTTCATTAAAGATATAATTTTTCGATAGAAAATTATTTCCAATCTTACTTGATTCATTTTTTTCAGGATTTAAGTTACTATTGCGTATTTACCACGATAACATGTCAGATGTTACACATAATATACGACTACTGTAAGGCTCGTTTTTTTTCCCTATAATTTCGCATATATTCTGCTCTGGATTTAGCCATCACTGCAAATCACAAAACCATAGAAATTGAATTATCTTGGTAAATGTTTAAAAATTAGAAATATTAGAGAAAATCAAAATTACCCGTGTAGCTAATTAGTCAGTTTCTTTAGTCGAGAAAACCTTTTTTCATCACAATTAAAAAAATTACATTGACAGCGACAGGAATTAATCTCAAAGTATTAAAAAGATACGCACTAAAATATTTATTCGAATAATTCTATATTACTTAATAGTATTTTCTTAAGAAAGTTGAGCTTTGTCAGATATGGCCGTAAATATAATTATTAATATGGTTTGAACATAAAAAAACCTCAGATTTCCTACACAACGAGCCCAGAGTCTTTGATAAGACTTGCTGGTATTTGCGAAGTGGAGTAAGAAAACGAGTTTTAAAATTCGAATCTTTTGAATTTCTAACTTTAACAATATAAAAAAAACAACTACTAGAGTTGATTTCGCATATATTCTGCTCTGGAATTACCCATCTCCGCAAATCACAAAATTATGAAAATTTAATTAGCTTGGTAAATGTTTAATTTTTAATCGAGAAAACCTTTTTTAATCACATTTAAAAATATTATATTGACAGCGATACTTAAAGTATGAAAAAGATACGCACTAAAATATTTATTCGAATAATTCTATATTACTTACCCGTATTTTCTTAAGAATTTTGAACTTTGCCGGACGCTTAACAGTAAATATAATTATTTAAGTAAGTTTATCCTGAATAAGAGCTCGAATCTTTTGAAATGCTAACTTTAACAATATAAAAAAGAAAACATTTACTACATTTGGACCCTATACGAGGGTAGTAAAAAGAAACCATCAAGCAAATTGGACCAAGTACCAAAAGGACCAAGTAGCCCAAGTACCAAAGTACAAATGCAACATGCGCACAACAGCCAACAACTCTAGCACCAACTTTGCACTGTCAATACGATTCAGTGTATGGATTATGACATATACCTGTTCTTATCCATATGTTATTTAATTTTGAACTTTTGTGTCGTAATCTCAACTGGAGTCGAACAACTGAGGAATCTTCTCGATTTACGTAAAGAGAGTACAGCCTCGATTGATTAAGGTGTTCGTGAGTGTATGATCGGCATTGCTTAAGCTGATATATCCCAAGAGTTAAATATCGTAGTTCATTCCATGTTATCCGTGTAAAATTTGGAAGATTAGAGTCACTTAATAAAGTCCATATCGCCCTTTTCTTGCCCAGCCCTTTTCTTTAACTGTTTGTTGAAAGTAATTAGGCTTCTTCACTAAATCTAGCCTTCGTTGAGCAATTACATTGTCGTCCTCAATGTTGTTAAGTCTTACTGAGTGGAAAGCATTAAGAATTGCACAGACGATTTAAACATAATCTCAAATATATGGTATTTGAACATTTGAGATAATATTGTTTAAAGCTCTCCAGTTCTTGAGCTGGCCGTTTACTGCTTCAGCTACCCAACGAATCGATGTCACCAAACGTGTCTCGTTAACATCTCCTGCAGACAACTGTGCTTGTTTGTCGAGGAATGCAGGAATTTTAGGTACTAAGTCTATTTCTTCTAAAAGCTTCAAACAGTCTGACCGATTCGCGGACATGCTGTTTTATTTCGTATCACATCAACACGCTCGATGCACCAAAACAAATGAATGTCAGTTTAAATGCCTTACTATTGTAGTATTTGAGAGACCAAAAAATATAGTGGTGCTTAAAGTGCATATCAGTTGTTTGTTTTTTTAATATGAAAGTTAGAAAAAAACGCTTAAAATAACGAAACTCAACGATTTTGCCAAGTTAGATGACCTTTTTATGAATTTTTTTCTTACTATTTTAGAATAAAAGTAGAGATCAATACTTAAGGTTCACATGAATGTAATGCTATAGCTCCAATAAATACTTTGAATTTTCATAAATTTGATGGGTGAAAAAAGGCCAATCTATACCCCCCTCCTTCATATATGGGGCTATCTAAAATATCACTTGCACATAAATTAAATAAAACTGACTACAGTTGTAAAAATTTACCCAGCTTCAGCTTAAATTACATTTATTTTCTCTCTTGACTTATAAACAAAACTCAGTCAATTTTTTTGAAAATCAGAATTTGAAATGATTTTCTATTTTTAGAATAAAAAAGGATGACATTTTTCTTGTGAAAATAAATCTTTATGTATATTAACGAAATAAATTAAAAATCTGAAAATAAGAGTTTTGGGGGAAAAATTTATTTAATGTATAAATGTACATGTAATGTAAAAATTTTGTAAATAACATTTACTCTGCGAATATACAGAAGCCAAAATAAACTATTTTAATAATTAATATAAATTTTTCAAGTACATTCCTAGGCACTATTTTTGTCATCTCCTGCATTTTTAGTAAACTGTTTTCCATCTTTGCTTCACTGTGTGTGTGGATATGGCAGACAAGTTCTTTGAGTATCCATTTTTTCGTTGGATTCATAAAATTTCGTTGGATTCGCCAAATATTCGATTTCCTTCTGTGTGAGGCAAACAAAGCATTTTTTTTTCCTTTGTGCTGAAATTATTAAAACAAAGATATCACTTGTAAATCCTAAGAATTCAGAATTATACCAACAACACTCGTTTTCCACTGTTTCAAAAATTATCTAAAAATTTATATGACCTTGAAAACTCTGTGAGAAGTAGCTGAGAATATCAACGCTCAGATATGATAAAATATATAGTCTATAACACCACAAAACAGTCGTTAAAGGTTCATATTTTTTTTTCAACTGGAGCTGCGAATTGGTAATTACCATTGCTGACTTAGTACATCCCCCTGAAGCTGGTATTACTTTTTAGTCTGGACCCATATAGGTGGATATCAACTGCCACAACATAATTTTGACACCCAGTTGCCTCCCCAGAGGGATCCACCTGAGAGCCAACGATACGAAATTGTTCTAGGAATTGAATTCTGCAGAGAGCACTTAAGCGAAACAGGCACTCTAGGATATTTAACATGCTGCATTATCATATGACATGGATGCTGTCGACTTCTTGCATCAGGAAAATCCACCGACTTGGGCCAGGATTGAACCCGCAAACTTGGGTGAACAAAGCCAGTGCCGTACTAACTACGCCACCTAGCACAGTCTTAAGGATTAATATTAAACAATAATAAATCTCTTTAAAGTAAAATAATACACATTAATTATATACATTGATTTATAAAATCAGTTCATATAACATACTAAAGTATAATAAATATGATTTAGATCAGCGATACTCAACCTGCGGCCCACCTTCGCCTTTTTAAGTGGCCCGGTCATGGCCCATTGCTCTGAGAAATGTACTTAAGAACATTGTATTAAAAACTTGTTGGGAAATACTTTGTCAAGAAATCTCATATATCAATTTCGCTTTTTGCTGTCTGTGTCGCACGGGTACGAATTGATATTTTTTTTTCTATTTGGAACGGTTAGGGTTAGTGATAACAGACAACATTGAAGTAGCGACAATTTTATGGGTGGAACTAATTTTAAATTATCTTTCAAGCGAAAAGTATTCGAAGAAAATAAATCATTTCAAGAAGATTGGGTTGCTGACTATTTTGTAGTAAAACAAACATGGATCAGCAATTGTTTGATTTATCACGAAAGTGTTGTATTTTAAAAATACCAATAAGCAAGAATCATTTACTGACACTTTTCCTCAAAGATCTCTTTCGAGAGGTGATAAATAGGCTTTCTTGAATAATCTTTGCAACAGCAACAAAGTGTTTTATTAGTTGCAATGTCACAGTGGTAAGAAAGACATCCTATGAAATTTGCTATATTATTGGAAATCACATAAAACAGTTTACTGATGCAAAAATTGTATTGGAGTGTTTCTTAAATGCTTCTAATAACATTGTTAGTGACAAAAATAAAAAATATAAAAAATAATAATTGAAAAAGCAAAACTGGTAATAATATTTTGATTAATTTTCCACACTTTAAATCTCCAGTGTTATTTTGGCCTTAAAGCAGCGTTTCTCAAACTGTGGGGCGCGCCCCCCTTGAGGGACGTGATAACTCTACAAGGGGGCGCGAGCATATTGAAAAGTTGAAAACTAAAAATTATTCAAAACATTATTAATTTACTGAAAGTAAGCAAACAAAATACTTCCTGACATAATAAGATATAAAATACAAATTTACACTGATATAATACACTTATATAAAAATATCTGTACTGCACAATATATTTTATTATTAATTTAACATTACTAAGAACAAGTTTGATGGTTACCAGTGACCCCATAGGCTTGTATTAACACTTATCTTGATGTGATTTGTGGTGTGCGGTTTATAATTAAATCTTTAACCACCGATTAAAAGTTACGCGGTTCGGTGCTCAATGCCTCAGTTTTCTACGTAGACGCGCGTATTTTGATGTTTTTTTTTGGAGGGGGGAAGAAAAGGAATAAATAAGCAAAATCCTCTGAAATAAGTAAATCCTTTGCAAAGACTGTCAAGGTCCTTTTATATTAGGAATAATTTTATGGATAGTAGTGCACAGAAAAGATCATACTTCGGAATGACGTATATATACGTCCAGAAAATTAATGCTTTGGCTGACCGAGACGTTTATATACGTCGGTGGTACATAAGAGGTTAAAGACGTACTGTAGCTTTAGTGTAAAAGTATAATACTATTGAATTCAATACAACGTTATTGTATGGAGGGGGGCGCGATGAAAATGATGATTGAATATTGGGTCGTGAGTATTGAAAGTTTGAGAAGCACTGCCTTAAAGCACATTTCTCCCCCTCCCTCATTTATCCTCATGTTGTGGCAGGCGTGAAATAACTAACATATGTATGCGACCCGTGTGAAATAGCTGACACATGTATGCGACCCAGCAGAAAAAAAAAGGTTGAGTACCCCTGATTTAGATCATTACAGAATTTAGGGCAAGGATCTAAACGTGCGCGTGATTAAGGTATCATTGTAATTATGACAACTGACAAATAGGTTTCCAACACAGAAAGTATTTTAGTGAGTGGGTGGTTATTTACGTCGCACTATAAAGCAACATGAAGGCATTGGCAACGAACCTTATAATTGTGAATAATGGTCAAGTGACGAGGATGCACCTGAGCTGCCCTCTTCCCTCTCTGAGCTTCCACAACACGTCAATGGGAGAACTTTGAGTCGAGACAGAAATTTAGCACGCATCAGAACCTCTAAACGACGGGTCATCCTTGACACTGGGGCTTAACCCTCTAAGCGGTCTGCACGTAAAGTCTTGCCATTCTGGAGATTCTTCGAAAATGCACCGCACGTATTTTTTTACCGTCAGGTGGGGTTCTCAAAAGCGGTTGAGCCCTATTTTTAAGAATGCGGCTCAGCCGCTTTTGGGAATCTTGCGTGAAGGCAGAAAAAGCATCTCTGGAATGACGGGATTTTACGTGCAGATCGCTTGGAGGGTTAAACTCAAGACATTCCATCCATGTGTCCTCTACCATGACTACTAGGCTGCTGCGGCGACCAAAAAGTAATTTAAGGTATCCGAACCCGTTCAGAGTACTTTTTGTCAAAATAACATATTTAAACATTATAAAGGTTTTTTTGGGACTCAATACCAATAAATACTAATATTTAACTAACAATATTTAAAATAAATTGATTAAATTTCACAAAATTTCACAATTATAGGTGAAATTTTAGCAGTAATTTTGTAAAACTTCAAAACAATTAGAGAAAAAAGTAATACACTTATATTAGTAAAAGAATTACCAAAACAATCTAGAGACATTTATCTAGAGAATGCACTAAAATTTTAATGTTTTATTAAAATTTGAAAATTTTAGAGCTGATTGAGTAAACATTATAAGGAAAATCACATTTTATGAGACCATTATTTAAATAACAAGCCCTAACTCAAAAAATATTCATACAATAAGAAATATTTTAGTACATTCTCCAGAAAATAGCATAAATATCAGGTTCAAAAATTTTTATAGAAATACATTTGTAATATTTTGTGTGATCAGACTCGATCATAGATTTCGAACAATTTAAATACCCACTTCCGGTAGATCAAAGACCCACTTCCGGTTTTTCTAACTTAATAAAATTCATTGTAGCTTGGCCTCTAAGAAGCGTGAAATCAAAACAAAGTATGTTTTGTAAAACCAAAAGATGGCTGTATTCAATAAAATAGAAAACAAAAATATCGGTCTTGTCCGAATTTGGTCAATTTCAACATGTTCGGATACCTTAAAGGTTCTTCTAAGCAATATAATATTCTTAAGAAGAAAAAAAAACCTATAAAACAAATTGAGATTATATAAATTAAACCACGTTTTACCTCCCTAGTTAAGTTTCAAATGCAATATCAAAGCTCTCGTGTGCGCAATATTTCTTAAACGTTATGATAATATTTCTGATAAAATTCTGATAATATTTTTTGATTAATTTATTGCTTACTTAACACTAGATTGCCCAAAGGAAGTCATTTTGACTGCTTTGCAATTTCAATTAGAAAAAAAATTACATATATAATAAACAATTTCTCAGAGCTTTTTAGAATATTTTTTTTTTCCAAGTGAAGAAAAAAAATTTTTATCGTTGATATTTACTTATAACTTGTTACATGACTGTAAATAATATAAAAATATTAAAAATTAATTTTAAACAAATTTTTTTTACACATTAATCATTCTTTCAGAAAGTAGTCATTTTGATTGCTTTTGGGCAATATAGGTATATATTAAGTTTCAGTCTCTTTCGTAGTGTTAAACTTCACAATAGACTATTGTAGATACGTCTAGTAACTTTTAAGTCGAGAAGGGCATTTGTGTAGGAAGTATGTGTAATGATATATAAATTTGAACAAGTACTTTGTGCGTCTATTTTTGAGGGCCACTTTAAATCTAAAAGCCAAAAAATAAACTTGATAGAATGAATATACATGTGGTTAAATAAGGACGTTAATTGAGGTAGTATTTTATACTTTAATCGTAATCTTCTTTCGAGACCATTTTTAGTTCATAAATCCGAAGATATTTCACAGGACAAATAACCCAATCGAAATTTTTGTACGTATCTAACATAATCTAGAAATTTACTTTAAAGTCTAGTAGGATTAGTACAATGTGAATAGTCATTAAGGAAGAAGCGAAATAATTGTACCGTTACTTTTTCCAATGTTTTACTTTGATCTTAGACTAACCTTTAAGACGGTGAGCATTAAGTCTACCGCGATCAATCCGTAGAGCGCCAAGACATTTTGGGGTGATCACCTTTACTAAGAACTTAGATTCTCATACTAAAAAATACATATTTATGGAACACCTACGCTACAGCTAAACTAAAGAATAGGCTTTTCACAATCGATGCGACTGAATTTACTTAAGCAAATGATTCCATAAATGTGTAAACAACACGTGTCTTCATTAAAAGCGCATGATGTTGCTTAACATTCTCGCTACCGTTATAGGGAAAACAAGTAACATAAAAAAAAATAAGTCAATTCCTACTTAGATCAACAAAGAAAATTTTTATTTTAACTGCCTTTTATTAAATAGTTACAATTAATATAAATATGTATATACATAGGACAGAACCACAACATTAAGTGGTAATTATTTTTTATTAATTATCATTAAAATATCGTATTGTCATCCAAAACAATCGCGTATATAAAATTTCAGTTCAACTGAATACTTTAAAACGAGAGAAAAAAAAATATTTTAAAGTTTTTACCCAAGTCGCTAAAAACAAAAACAAAGTGGCTGTATCTGTAATTCTTTCAGTCTAGTTTTAGTCAATTAATTTTAATTAGTTATAATTAAATTATCGTATTTTTACCCAAAATAATAGTGAATAGAAAATGTCAGCTCTCAAATGAGCGCTTTAAAATGTGAGGAAAAAAAACATTTTCAAGTTTTGACACAAGTTGCCAAAATAGTCGCCAAAGTGATCGTTAAGTCACCAAAAATGATGCCGACGTGGCTGTATTTGTAATTCTTTGAATAATTAGTTTTAATCAATTAGTTTTTATTAATTATAATTAAATTACTGTATTGTCATCCCAAATAATCATGTATATAAAATTTTAGCTCAATTGAGCGCTTTAAAATGTATTTTATTAACGATTGAATATTCCACCAAGATAAATGTATGGAGAGTGGAAGCTATAGTAGGAATTGAAAAAAAGCTATCACCGTGATGCCAGCCGCAGAAATGAATTTTTTTCCACTCCGCGAGTGAGGGAGAGAACGAACGTTGATGATTAGCTTTTAACACTAGAACGTCCATCGATGTCAGTTTGACACCGGAGCCTATTCAGTTTTTTCTCCTTTCTGCATTTTTGTAGGGAATTTGAAAGTTTTTCGTGACTTTTAATTGCTTTCCATGGTAATTACACAGGAAAGTTTTATGGTTCTAGGTTAATTAGGAGTTGCAATTAAAAATACCTACAATGTCCGCTGATATCATTTCGACACAAAGACATTTTATCATCATAAATAACTGTCGTTCATCATTACTATTAGTAAAACAAACTTCCCTAAGTACTATCACACATTTATTTGGCCATAAATGTAGTGTTATTGGGTTAACAGCGGAAACGAATCTTATTTTTCTAAAATTGTTGCGTCTTTTTAAGTTTTTTGTTAGATAACATTTGGTTTATATCTCCTCATATATAAAAAAAAATTCATTCGATTTTCGAACTTTGAAAAGGTCTAAGCCCCGATGAAACTGCTAATTTATTGTGAGAGATTTCTGAAAATTAATCGGCTCTAATTTTGATTCCGAAGAAGACTTACGATTGAGTGAAAGCGACTGCGAAGAATCTGAAAAAAAAAAAAAAAAAAAAACCCAGATATAATTGATTATATTCCAGTAAATCCTGATAATACATATCGCTAGGGATGGCACAGAATGGATACCGCATAATAGTAATGTTCCCGGCAGATTTGCGACTCGAAATGTTTTGCGACAAAGCAGTGGTCCAATAAGCTTCGCGAAACATAATGTCAACGTCAATTTCTTATGATATAAAGGGCCATAAAATATGTTAATTACGTTAAATAATATTAAAAAGTCTAAAAAACTAAACCCTACTGAACAGTAGTCCTGTAATTATTTAGTTAGAACAATTATTTTATATATTTTATGTCGTGGTGTCAAAATGACACCGGTGGATGTTTAAGGTATCCGACTACGTTAGGAACCATGATTTTAAAAAAGCGCATAAATGTATAATTTTCATGATATTTAGTGTCACTTAGATTAGAATACATATATAAAATTATTTTATAAGGACATTGTGACAAAAAAAATTATTTAAATACAATATTTTGGCAAAAAAATTAACTTAGAATAATCTTTTTTCCAAATGTTCTTTTGTAAAAAATGCTTCTATTGTATTAATATTTTGCCTGTATTTAGCTCAGACCTCTGTACAGAGGCTCAACTATTATTTTTGAAAAATTCACATTATTTTTAGAGTTACAACCATTTGAAATAATTATCGGCGTATTTTCTTAAAATTTCTCCCTTCTGTTTTCGTAAAACATGGATAAACCGACTTCCAAGTTATGCGTTTCAAAAATTCTAGTTGAGATTCTGTACAGAGGTCTGAGCTATATACAGGCAAAATATTAATACAATAGAAGCATTTTTTACAAAAGGAGAACATTTGGAAAAAAGGTTATTCTAAGTTAATTTTTTGCCAAAATAGTGTATTTAAATAATTTTTTTTGTCATAATGGCCTTAAAACAATTTTATCCATGTATTCTAATCTAGGTGACACTAAATATCATAAATATTATCCATTTACGCGCTTTTGCAAAATCACGGTTCCGAACGGAGTCGGATACCTTAAGGGTAATCGAAATGCCGGACGTTCTAGTGTTAACCAAAACACCATAAATTCCGCACAACCGCGGGATTGAGTTCTCATGTTGACGTCACGATGGCACGAACATTATCACACATGGGGGTTACAGATTCATCAGTTCACATATGTTCGCTGCTCTCTGCATTGAATACGCCCACTCTTCACCGTGTTGTTCAAGCATTCAACTTGACAATTTTGTGTTTTATTCGTGTAGAAAAAAGAGTAATTTTTCTTTTTTTAAAAGAGGGGTGCAATGTCGAAAACAACACACATTTAAGAAATAAAATATACAACTCCAATATAAAATGGGAGGAGCGGTGTTTCTTTACAAAGTAGAATGCAAAATGTGTTTGCTATGTATATCATGCTTCCAAAAAAATGTGGAAATGTTGAAAGGCATTTCAAAAATATGCTTGGAAGTTTTGATACAGATTTTTCGCTCAAAAATGAATTGCGTAACCAAAAAGTAAAATAATTTAATTCGTTATTAATCGAACAACAATCATATTTTATTTAACCCATTTCTATATCTAAGGTTGCAACAGTTGCATCTTTCAGTGTGAGTCATGTATTAACAAAACATAAGTAGCCTTTCGCAGATGGGGAAATGATAAAAGAAAGCGTGTCTGGAAGCCAGAGATTTATTCTTGGATCCATTTAAGAACAAAAATGAAATTGTTCCTGCGATTAAAGATGTACAACTTTCACTTAGAAGTTTTACACGTCGTTTAAAAATGATGATTTTTTTTATCTGGCTTATCAGTTAACCGAAGATGTTACCAATTTCATTTGCTTTTCCTTGTAGTTTGGCAAATCTACGTACATGGTTGATATTTCTCCACTTTGAATTTTTATAAGAATCATTTTTAAGGATATGAGTGTAAAAGAAGAATTATTAACAATATTACTTCTAAAGAAGAAAACGCGAGGTGAAGATGTTTACTGCGCCTTCAAAAAAATACACAGAGAAAACATTCCTATTTATAAAGTTGTATAGATGACAACTGATGGGGCCCTTGTAACGCTTTCCGTCACACAGCTGTGAATAGGCTTCTTTTTGTGGGTACCACGAAATTTCATAGAACCACATCTGCATCCTTAAACCACCTGCACCCTTAAAACATTGCGAGGCCTTGTCTTTGGGCATCACCTTGTTCCTGGACACCGCGAGGAACCCCCTACTCCCCTCCATAAACCGGATGTAACTCGAGGATAAAGAGGTCGACCGCTACCATCCCAAGATCCTAAAGAGGGCAGAGAGTGAGTGAATATTAACGTCGCACTGTTCAGCTACACGAGGGCTTTTGGCGACGGACCACGTAATTTTGAACCATAGTCAAGTGACGTGGACGACACCTGAGCTGGCACCCCCTCTCCTAACTACCACACCACACCAACGGGAGGACGTTTCAGCTTTCGACAAATTTAGCGTGCATAGCTGCCCTACACGGCGCGTCTTTCGTGGTACTGGGCTCGAACTCATGACATGCCTGCCATGATCTGATACCTTAACCACTGGGCTACCATAGCCCTAAGAGGACAGAGAGAGCAAACGGTTTGAAACTTTCGCAGAGAATGGATGTGATATCCTCCTTCACCAATTATATTCGGGACTTTTGTGTGATCTAAACAATATTTTTAATAACTTCAATGTATATACTGCAATTAATATCTGTGACGTAAATAAACCAAATATTTATAAATTAATAAATATCACGCTATCATTATTTTTCTCAAACGTCACACCGCCGTCAAAAACAAGCACAGCCAATGGACTTTTGGCTATGCGTGTCAGAGACGATGACTTATCGCATTTTTTTCTTACCATTACATAATTCACCAACAAACCCATTATTGTTAAATTCTAAATATGCGTCATGTTAAAGGAGTCTGCATAAAAACTGTAAACTCAATTCTAGGAAGAAGTTTTTAGAGAGGAATGTTTCGGGTCCAAGTACAAGAAAATCAATCTGATTGCGGGGAGCTCTCATATCTTGCAGTTGTTTGTTGTTTAAATCGGAGTATATTTTTACAATGATTCAGGGACCTACTACAAGAGGTAAAAGATTTTTTTTTTTGGAATTAAAAGATGAAGGGGTAAGTTGTATTTAGTGATGACGCGTGGTTGATGGATTTCAGTTGTTGATATAATAAACCATCTTAATGAACTGAACTTACAATTATAAGGAAAAAATCAAATAATAGTACAATTGGTTGGATTATTTAATTGAACATCGTTCTTTGGCTCTACTTACCTGTGTGAATCTGCACTTTCAACGATTAATATACGAGGGGTGATTGATAAGTAAGGTCTCCAATAGTATAAAATAAGTTTCAAACAAAGCAAAATAATAACAGAGGTATCAGAATGAAGGAATTATTACTCTTAAATATTGTAAACTCATTTCTCAATATAGTCACCCCTAATAGTTACACATTTGTTCAATCGTTCGATCCACTTCTTCATTCCCTCCGTGAAAAAGGATTCTGGTTGGCTGCGTATTCATTTGAGCACATCTGCCTGAATTTTGGCATCCTGTATTTATCATTATGACCCAGAAATCAAGAGGGCAATCCATGGAATATCGCCATCTTGGTTCTCCGAGTATCAAGGAGTTCAAAACTTTAATGTCAGCAACAAAAGTCATGTTCACCAACTTTTGGGATGCAAGTGGCGTGCTCTACACGGAATTTCTGATTAAAGGATTGAAGGTGAATTCCGACAGGTACTGTGCAACATTACGATCACTCAAGCAACGCATGCGCAGAATCAGGCGTAAAGAAACGTCTTTCTTTAGCATAAGGATGGTGCAGACCGCATTGCAGTGCACAGACACAGGACATCATAGGAAAACTGAAACTCACAGTGGTTCCACAACCTTCTTACAGCCCAGATTTGGCACCGTTGGACTTTTGGTTGTTCCCAAAATTGAAGACGTTAAAAACTCAACGTTTTTCATTGGATGTCGAAATTCAGGCAGCCGTACGCAAATGGATACGCAGCCAATCAGAATCTTTGTACATGGACAGAATGAAGAAATGGATAGAACGATTGAACAAATGTGTAGCTGTTAGTGGTGACTATGTTGAGAAATGAGTTTACAATATGTAAGAGTAATAAATTTCTTTTTCATTTTGATACCTTTTTTCTTTTTGAAACTCTAGTTAGACTCCTTGTGTGCCGACAAGTATAACACAAGGCTTACAAACGTAAGTCAATACTCAAACAATAGTGATAGGAAATTACATGTAGAAGGATATAGGCACAAATGGGAACCAAAAGAGGGGAAAAATTAGAGAAAAAAGAGTGGATACAAATACAACAAATACAGAATTAAATATAAGATTGCTCACATGCTAACGGAGATAATCAATAATTAAAATTATACAATGAGGAAGATAAGAAAACATAATCACAAAAAATTAACAAAATATAAATACATACATATATATATATATATATATATGTATACACATACATATATATACACACATATATATACACATATACATACACACACATACACAAAAACATATGTATATTCCCGTACAGAAAATGTTAATAAACACACAAAATTTACAATCTAAATAATACAGGAAAAAATGCTTTAATGTATGCACAAAACGATGTAAAAGATGATTTGCCTTGAACAAAGGGAGAGAAAGGAGGAGGCCACACTATATTGTTCTTTTGTAGGCAGTTCATGAGTGTACGTCTTTCCGAAGAGAATTTAGTACAAGCAAGAATCAGATGCTTGGCATTCTGGACTGTGTCACTGGAGCAAGAATACTGGTCAGTAGGCGACAAATTGAAGTGCTTTAAATATGCTTTAAAGTATCCATGCCCAGTTAGAAAATGGGTAAGTTTAAAATTAGGATGAAAGTGCTTAGCCTTTAAACGGCTCTGAATAGAAGGAATAAAAACTTGGAGAGATGCGCATTATATTTGAAATTAGATACAAGTTATTCCAATCAGAAATAATCTTTTCTTTAAAAGCTTTCTTATAATATGATTTTGGAATGCTCATAGGAATCAGCTCGCTTAATTTTGTCGCTTCTTTTGCAAGCCAGTCAGCACGTTCATTGCCATAGATTCCAGTATGTCCTCGAACAAAAGAAAATAAAACTTGTACTCCTCTGCTTCGAAAAAAATTGAGATTAATATGCGTTTTAACAATTAGTTTATTTTGCGAATTAATGTTATTTAAGGCACACAAAGATGATTGAGAATAGCTGCAATTGTTATATTTTTTTTTACCTTGTCGGAAACACATTTCATACTATTGGAGACCTTACTTATCAATCGTCTCTCGTAGTTAAGAGAACATATCGTTCCTGTCTCA
The DNA here is from genome assembly GCA_019973955.1 of Trichonephila inaurata madagascariensis. Classification (NCBI taxonomy): domain Eukaryota; kingdom Metazoa; phylum Arthropoda; class Arachnida; order Araneae; family Nephilidae; genus Trichonephila; species Trichonephila inaurata. Next base: position 82,331 of record BMAV01016741.1, on the reverse strand, counting down.
CAAAGACCACTTAGAATCCAGTGCAGTGAGTGAGTGAATTTATCTATATTAACGTCGCCCTATTCAGCTACACGAGAGCTTTTGGCAACAGACCTCATAATTTTAAACCATGGTCAAGGGACGATGACAATACTCGCCCATATGCATACTACAAACTCCAAAACGAAGTTCAAACTAGAAAATTATTCTTCTTGAGAAATTATATTATTCATCAGTTACAGAAGCAGTTATCAGTTAAACATTAAAGTAAGTGATTGATATATGTTTTATTAAAAAAAATTAATATTATTTTCAGAGTAGTAATTACCAAATTTTTTAAGGAAATAGAAAGTTAACCCACCAAAAGATATTTTAACAAAAAGAGTTTCCATATAACAAATATATAATTCGATGTAATAGAGATTCGATATAATTCGATAATTCTATAACGGAAAATATGTACCTATTATTTTTGTCATGAAGAAAAATATTTTAGCACTTTTATTCTTAAGTATAGTAATATATAATTAACTTCAAGACCAAAATTTTTATTTTTATAATCCATTCAGGCAGATGTGAAATTTGAAATATATTTAAGGTATCCGAATACGTTCGGAACCGTGATTTTGCAAAAGCGACTAAATGGATAATTTTCATGATATTTAGTGTCAATTAGATTAGAATACATGTATACAATTGTTTTAAGGACATTTTGACAAAAAAAATTATTTAAATACAATATTTTGACAAAAAATTAACTTAGAATAATTTTTTCTCGAAATGTTCTCCTTTTGTGAAAAATGCTTCTATTATAATAATATTTTGCCTATATATAGCTCAGACCTCTCTATAGAGGCTCAACTAGAATTTTTGAAATATATGACTTAGAAGTGGGTTTATCCATGTTTTACGGCAACAAAGGGGAGCAATTTTAAGAAAAAAACGGCGATAATTATTTCAAATGGTTGTAACATTGAAAATAATGTGAATTTTTCAAAAATCATAGTTGAACCTCTGTAAAGAGGTCTGAGCTATATACAGGCAAAATATTATTACAATAGAACATTTTGAAAAAAGATTATTCTAAGTTAATTTTTTGCCAAAATATTGTATTTAAATAAAAAAAATTGTCAAAATGTCCTTAAAACAATTTTATGCATGTATTCTAATCTAAGTGACTCTAAATATCATGAAAATTATCCATTTATACACTTTTTTAAAATCAAGGTTCCGAACGTATTTGGATACCTTAATGAAGGTGTTTTTCGTTTTAATTTAAAAAGTTTGGAAAAAAGAAAATTTATTTCCAGTATTTTCACGAAAAAAGACGTATTTTTAAGGCTCAAAAAGTTCTTAAATGGAAATTTAAAAGTAGAAATATTTTAAAAGCGTTGTCAAATTTTGAAAAGTCACATTGATTAATAAAAAGTTAATAAAATACAAAATTCTACGTATTTTTATCAAAGATATGCTAAATAAAAGGAACATGGGTCCTAATTTAGATTTTCATGATAAAATCAGTCACAAATATAATTGTTATTTATACAAGCATCGTTTATTTAAAGCAAACATTTTAAGTTATCCGACTACGTTCGAAACCGTGATTTTGAAAAAGCGTGTAAATGGATAATTTTCCCGATATTTAGTATCACTTAGATTAGAATACATGTATAAAATTGTTTTAAGGACATTATGCAAAAAAATATTATTTAAATACAATATTTTGGCAAAAAATTAACCTAGAATAAGCTTTTTCCAAATGTTCTCCTTTTGTAAAAAATGCTTCTATTGTATTAATATTTTGCCTGTATATAGCTCATACCTCTGTACAGAGGCTCAACTAGAATTTTTAAAACGCATAAATTGGAAGTCGGTTTATCCATGTTTTACGAAAACAGAAGGGAGAAATTTTAAGAAAATACGCCGATAATTATTTCAAATGGTTGTAACTCTGAAAATAATTTGAATTTTTCAAAAATCGTAGTTGAGCCTCTGTACAGAGGTCTGAGCTATATACAGGCAAAATATTAATACAATAGAAGCATTTTTTACAAAAGGAGAACATTTGGAAAAAAGGTTATTCTAAGTTAATTTTTTGCCAAAATATTGTATTTAAATAATTTTTTTTGTCATAATGTCCTTAAAACAATTTTATACATGTATACTAATCTAAGTGACACTAAATATCATGAAAATTATACATTTATGCGCTTTTTTAAAATCATGGTTCCGACCGTAGTCGGATACCTTAAAAGACTATAAAATCTGTTTAAAATTTGTTTTTATATTATTTTTCAATTTTACTAAAAACTATCCCATATTTTACCTCTGGGGAATTAATAATTTTTAACTTCAAAAAGATATTTTCAGAACAATTAATTTAGTACTTATGTCCTTTAAAAATCAGTTTTGTGTGAGGTAAAAATGAAACGTATTTAAAAAAAATTTCACTTAACATAACTGAAAAATGTATTATCTAATAGCATGCAGATTATTGTGCTTTTATCTATTTTGTGACAATGAACATTCAAAAATAAGAGAAAAAAGTTCGTTTCCAAAGGGTAAATATTCCGTTATCAATCATTTATCAGTGTTTTGAATCAAAACTTCCTGGTGGCCTTGAAATTCAGCAGAAAAAGTCAGACAAAACAAATGTCTCGATACCGGAAATAAAAAAAATAAACGGCAACACAAGAAGCAAAATACGTTTATTTTAATTTTATTCTATACCTAATTCAATAATATATGATTCATTTTCTTGCTATAATTTTTGAAAATACTTGACTCAAAAAATCTCAATGTGGCGAAATTTTTGTAAACATTATCGCCTTTTCGAAAAGAACACCTGAATTTGAATGGCGTGTTGAAAAAGTTATAAACATAATAAACATTCCTGTTAAATCTTTCAGGCTTAAACTGCCCTCGATGACGTGGTATTGAAGTTTGAGGAGAGTGCCAGTTTAGGTATCGTCCTCGGCATTTGCCCGAATTTCAAAAGCACGAGGTCTATCACCAACAGACAGTGTAGTTTCATAGTACGATTTTCAGGATTATGTGGATACGTGTGTGAGATAGGGAAAGAGAGAGTATGTGTGAAAGAGTGTGTGTATGAGAGAGAGAGTGTACGAGAGAAGTGCGAATAAGACAGAGTGTGGAGTGCGAATGTGTGGGGAGAGTATGTAAGAGAGAGTGTGTGTGGGAAAGAGTGTGTGAGAGAGAGGAGTGTGTGAGAGAGGAATGTGTGTGAGAGAGGAATGTGTGTGAGAGAGAGGAATGTGTGTGAGAGAGAGAAATGTGTGTGAGAGAGAGTGAACGAGGGAAAAAGTGTGGAGTGAGAGAGAGTATGTAAGAGAGAGTGTGCGTGTGAGAGAGTGTGAGTGAGAGTGTGCAAACGAGAGTGTGTAAGCGAGAGTGTGTGTAAGCGAGTGTGTGTAAGCGAGAGTGTGTGAGAGAGGGCTGAAAAAATGTGTGAAGAGTGTGTGTATAATAGGGAGTGTGTGTAAGAGATAGTATGTGTGAGAGAGAGTTGACAAAAAGAGGGAAGAGAGTGTGTGTAAGAGGGAGTATGTGTGAAAAAGTGTCGAAAAAATGTGTGTAAGAGAGTGTGTATAAGAGATAGTGTAAGAGGGAGTATGTGTGAGAGAGTGTTGAAAAAATGTGTGTAAGAAAGTGTGTGTAAGAGGGAATGTGTGTAAGAGGGAGTATGTGTGAGAGAGAGCGTGTACAATATTCATTATAACTTAATAATAAGTACGAAATATACACTTGTATGCATAACTAAA
>BMAV01016741.1:59600-71762 GCA_019973955.1 Trichonephila inaurata madagascariensis | reverse complement strand
ATATATATCAAAAATCCTAATTCGGGATTCCTAGTAGAGAATTATTAGCAATATATAAACAAAATAATATTATTATAAAAGCATCTTTTATGAAAGGAGTATGTTTTGAAACGATATCATTATATATATATATATATATATATATATATATATATATATATATATATATATATAATTCCTACTATTAGCCCACTCTCTCCCTATATACTGTTCGAATGAATTGGGACAAACATGTTTTTCTTGTGTGAGTTGGTATGTGATTATTAGTGATGTCCTGAACCACCTCAAATCCTTTATTTCTGTCTTTAGGTAGTGTGACAGATCGACTTTGACTATAATTTATTCATTTTAATGTATCAGATGCTGATTTGTGAGCCTTTCAGTGGGGCAGCTGGTAATTTCAATTTTGCGCTCTGCATGAGACGTGTCACTTTTACTTGTTCAAAGATGGATATCACTCGGAGGAATCATTCTAAAATAAGTCTTAAAATGAACACACTTCTATGACTGTGAGAAATAGAACTATGGCTGTTGGTGTGATCGAATTTAGTGTTTTAAAAACATTTCAAAATTTTGGTTCAACGTCTCCAAAAAGAAAAAGAAAATGTGGGCACAAGTGGAATACTCCAAGAATTGATAAAATAATAACTAGCAAAATAAATCCAAGAAAGACAAGCATAGACCTTTGAAGAGATTTATTGGATAATGGTGTTGAAGTGAGTACCTCAACTGCACGGAAAAAGCTTCTGGAACGTGGCCTTAAATCAGTACATGACTGAGGAAAAAAAACTATTTCTAACTTAGAAAACGATGAAAAAAACGTTTATCATGGGCTAAAAATACCGATCATGGACTGTTAACGACTGGTAGGAGGTTATTTTGAGTGATAAAACATTTCTTTGTGCATGGATACAAATCAAGTGTAGTTAGACGAAGTGAAGTTGAGACTTTGTTACCAGATCACATCCAACAGATTGTAAGACACCCTTCTAAATAGATGTTTGGGTTTTTTTTTTTATAATAAATGGCCCTGGAAGCTTAGTTCCTCTTAGATACCTGATGAATTCTGTCAAATATATAGAAATATTATGTAGTAAGATTGTTCCATGCATGAAAAATTTGATGGAATATTTCAAAATGACTTGGCCCCTTGTCACAATTCGAAGTTTGTCCATACTTTTATGTGGAAAATAAAATAAAAGTGCTTGATAGGCTTGAAAATTTCCCAGACTTAAATCCTATTCAAAACTGATGGCAGAATCTTAAGTTATCTGACTACTTTCAGAACCGTGATTTTTAAAAATTGCATAAATGGATAATTTTCATGACATTTAGCGTCGCTTAGATTATAATAGATGATAAAATTATTTTGAGAACATTTTCACAAAAATAATTATTTAAACACAATATTTCGGCTAAAAATTAACTTAGAATAAACTTTTACCATCTAATCATAGGTTCGAGTTCGACCCGCTAAACACTCAACATGTAGAAGGGTATTAACACTGAGAATTCTTAATTTAACGTAGTGTGGAAGTTTGGAGTGTAGAGTGCTGGCAGAGATGTCGTCCGACGCCCTTGACAACCATTCTGAGAGCAAATTTAATAAAGAACCAATCCACAATTGTTTTCTTTATATTTCTTAATAAACAAGCATTAAGAGAAGACATAGTACGATTTATAATAATAATTTTTAATTTAATGAATTTTTACTATTTTTTTTTTGTTAGTAACTTATGTATATGTAATATATAAAATAGCTTTTGTGATCAAAATTCTACGAAAAGCTAACCATTTAATTTTTTTTATAAATGTATTTTGAAATGTTATTCCTCCTACAATAATTGACGAACACACACGCGAAATTTGATTTAAAAGTACGTCAAACTATATATAACAAAAGATAGTATAGGTTTTCAGCTAACATGATTCATATTCATAAAAATCCATTTTTTTTATGAATACTTTATGAAAATTCCTTGAAAAATGTATAAATTCTAAATTCAAGTGTGTGAGAGGCTCAAGCATCTTTCTAGGGCACTGAGATGTGTGGGGGGAGGTAAGAAACACTCGACATGATCGAATTAATCTATTTATTTCCCCACAAAGAACAGAATCTATTTCAACTAAGAATAGAAAGAGTGAAAGTGGAACAACGACGATAAAACGCTAACGATTAGAAGACTATCAAACTTGATCCGTATCTTAATAAAGGATCAAACCTATCATCCGATTTATACTAATATCAAATCAATCCTAGTGAACAATCGTCACTTAAAAGTTTCCTCCTAATAAGAATCAAATCACTATAATTCTAATATTATACTTTCAATAGCATTTTCACCTGACTCGAATATATCTTCTCTCCTTCTCTCTCTCAAGCTAGAAAAAGTCACCTACTTATAGTAAGTTAATTTAAATATCACAATTATCTGCTTCCGAAGGGTTAGTTGTGAATAACGCGAATTGAGAGCCCAAAAGATTTCCCAAGAGGATTAGTTGGAAAATGCGTATAGATCCGTTGTGACATCTCTCGCGTTCTTCTTCTAACATAACTCCTACGTTCTTTGACGGCCACGATTAATGGCAAAACTTTTCCAACCCAATTCCAAGAGGAAAAACGAAGCAACAATGCAAATAAGATAAGCTTTAAAAGGATAGAAAGTTTAGTGAGAAAGAATGGCAATCTTAGAGAAAGATTAGTGTGGAACAAGTGGAAGTGAGATTAGACGGCTACTGAATCACGGAGACGCCCACCCTCGTTAATAATTGCAAAGAGGAACGATTGCACACGAGTACATCAATCTACATGCAAGTATCAGAATCGTAGAGTCTTCAACCAAGGTAGGAGGATTATATTCCGAAAGCTAGTATAATATAGAAAGCGAGATTAAGCAGATAATTAATTATATTTTGATAAGTGACCTAGTCGTGCGATCTGACTTAGTTAAATGGCCGTACTTTGGTTTATTCTCACTTAATCTAAGTTTGTTCGTTATATAAGTAATTTAAGTTAAATTCTTAATAAAAGTCGTATTAAGAATTATAGAATGTCTCATCTCCTTCCGATAATCCAACACCTCTAACTTACGCGGATCCCCCACGTCATAGCTATCGACAGATGGCTATGTCACACCGTCACAAGTGGTTTTCAAAAATATAAGTATTTCTTTAATTCAAAAATGCATATCAACTTTTGTTACATGCACTAATACCAATAGGTAGAAATAATATCGAAGCATTTGGCACAATACAAAAAAAAGGCTTAACATTTTAAATGAAGATAAACTAGACTTTTTTTTCTGAGATTAATAAATTTAAAATATTTTTTTTTCATTGAGATGTGAATAAAAGCAAACATAAAAGTTATCATAACTTTGGGTTTCTTAAACTTAGAGCTTTCAAATTTTTTGTAAAATTGTAGAAAATTATTTAAAGAATAATTCGGGCTAAAAACGTTTTATTTGCATTTTTGACCGAGTTTTGTAATTGTTTTAGTGATTGTTTAATGAGAATTGTTTAAGTAACTATTCAATAACCATCAATTATGGCAGACAAAAACATTTTGGAGTTTGTTCAAAGCTCAAAAAATATCATTGATACAGATTCTGTTGACGAAAATGAAATGAATAATGCAGCTCTTGTTCCCACGCCATCCGAAATGAGGAACATCATGAAAAGTATGTGTGTGCGGTTATTTAGACGAACATTCCAATAGTTAAACGAATAACAAAATGGATGACATCAAACAATTTGGTGACAATGTCATGCCAAAAAAAATGCAAAGAAAAATATCAAATTATTTCTCATAAACTCAATAAAAGTTTTTTTTTTCCAAAATTTTTGAAAATTTTGTATTAAATTTCCTTAAGGTATCCGACTACGTTCGGAACTGTGATTTTGCAAATGCGTATAAATGGATAATATTTATGATATTTAGTGTCACTTAGACTAGAAAATGTATATAAAATTGTTTTAAGAATAGTATTGCAACAATAAATTATTTTAGTACAATATTTTGACAAAAAATGAATATAGAATAACCCATTTTCAAAATGTTTTCCTTTTGTGAAAAATGATTCTATTATAATAATATTTTTCCTGTATATAGCTCAGACCTCTGTACAGAGGCTCAACTAAAATTTTTGAAATATATAACTTAGAAGTGAGTATATCCATGTTTTACGACAACAGAGCTGAGAAATTTTAAGAAAAAAACGCCGATAATTATTTCAATGTGGTAACTCTGAAAATAATGTGAATTTTTCAAAAGTCATAGTTGAGCCTCTGTACAGATGTCTGAGATATAAACAGGAAAAATATTATTATAATAGAATCATTTTTCACAAAAGGAGAACATTTTGAAAAAAGGTTATTCTAAGTTAATTTTTAGCCGAAATATATATTGTATTTAAGTAATTTTTTTGTCAAAATGTCCTTAAAAACATTTTAGACATGTATTCTAATCAAAGTGACACTAAATATCATGAAAATAATCCATTTATGCGCCTTTTTAAAATCACGGTTCCGAACGTAGTCGGATACCTTAAGTTTTTAGGAACGTTTTTGATTCATTTATTTTTATTAAATACATGCATATATACATATCTATACAAATAAAAAATAAACTCTAATAAATTTAATTTTATATATATATATATATTCATTTATTTATTTGCAATATACTTTCACACGAAATTCTTTTAACACGAAAATATATTTCAGCCCCCTCATTTTCGTGTTAAGCGATTTTCACTGCATATATTATGTAATAATTTTGCATAATACCTCTTTTGTAATGACTGTATGAAACATGATCACCAGTTATCTTATTGGAAATCCTGTCAGGTGTTCAAAGGCGGCTTATATAACCTTGGATTAGGATTTGATTTTTTCAAGTGCATCGCAGTCATTTCTTCCCGAACCTGTTTCAGAATGACAGCCGGAATGGATATCTGAATACCCAAATAAAAACGCATCACTGTGAAAGATGAAAAAGTTATCGACGCATTAATCAGTGATAATATTGGTAACAGATATCATTTTTGTGTTATCGGAAGACCGTAAAAATCAGACGCATCAGTCGTAGCTTTCGTTTTTTAGTGCATTATTTGTTAGCGGTAAACATGGAGCTACTGCCCGCATGGATGAAAGGCACCACGCCGGAAATGGACAAGAAAGCCGAAAAAGAATTGGGAGAAAATCCTGAAAGAAGAGCTGAAGCTTTGAAAGAGCTTAGGATACTCATAAAAGGTTAGTTTTAATTTTTTAAATTTTTTATATATATATATTTTTTTTATTATTATTATTTAATTTTTTGTAACCGAATGGTTGTTACAAAATATTTCAACCTCAAAATAAGTGGAGAAAGATAGAAATAGCCGTTGTTAAGATAAACAGTTATGGGTTTGTTAAGGTATCCGACTACCCTAAAATCATGGTTTTTTTAAAAAATTGACAATTTTAATGGTTTTATTTTATAGGCCATCTTATTAGCTTTATAAATATACCAAGTTTTTTATTTTCCATTCACTAGAACAAAAACTACAAGTGTTTTAGTAAAGGTAGGTGCCATAAATTTACATAAGATGTCAAGCTGTATATAAAATGCGTTTTACTCGAAATGGGTTTTTTTCGAAAAGCTGAAACTGGGGCAGAGATTTCTCAAAAATGTTTTTTTAAAATAATTTGCTGAAATTTTTTGTATGAGAGTAGAAGTGTTTTAACCTTCATATTTATTAATCATTGTTTTATTGCAAAATTTACATTCCCTTATGGGAATATAGTCACTGTTTTTTTAAGCAATTTCATGTAATAACTAAGATAAAGTGCTCTAGTTTTTGGAAAAATTAAAATATCTCTTATCCTGAAGGTCATTTCAAAAAGGGATCGCAAATTAATGCATAAAAATTGAAAAATTAAGAATTTGTTCATTTACTATTGGTACAGAGTGGGCCCCTTTTATGTAGTTTTGTCAATTTTCCCCCATTTTTTTCTCATTTTAGTAATAATAATTTATTTTTCACTTCTTTTCACTTCATAATTTATTTTTCACTTCATTTTTGAGATCACATAATACATGCTTATGTTTAAGGACCACTTTTAAAAAAGTATCGCTTAAATGTGTAAAATATTTTTTGTACGTATATAAAACAAAACACAAAATGTAGTGAACCTTTTTTTTTTTTGGCAAAATGTTATGATAGTATCTTTAAAAAAATTATAAGACTTTGTAATTTTAAAAATTTCTATTTTTATCCCCCTTTTTCCCACATAAAACTACTTTTTTAAAAATTATGCACTACTTCAACTAAAAAAACAGGTTCATTGTATGTATAGGTATCCTATAAGAAGTATAAAAAATTTGGAACCATATATTGCAATATTTTTTAAAAAGTGTACCTAAAAGCAAAAAAATTATACCTCGAAGAAAAAATGAAAAAACTAAACATCTGTTTCCTTTTTTGTCAATTACTTTTTTTCATATTTTAAAGGTTATTTTATCAAAGGACTTGTAAGAGTTATACATTTTTAGATTCAGAAAAGTATGCACCGTCTTTTAAGGTATTCGCTTACGTTCGGAACCGTGATTTTAAAAAATGCGAAAAAATGGATAATTTTCATGATATTTAGTGTTATTTAGATTAGAATACATGTATAGAATTGTTTTAAGGACATTATGACAAAAATAATTATTTAAATACAATATTTCGGCTAAAAATTGACTTAGAATAATATTTTTTTAAAACGTTCTCCTTTTATAAAAAATGCTTCTATAGTAATAATATTTTGTGTGTGTGTGTGTGTGTGTGTGCTTATATAAAGTAAAGACTTCTCCAGAGAGTCTGAACAATTTTTTTTGAAAATTTCACATTATTTTTAGAGTTACCACTAATTGAAATAATAATCGGGTTTTTTTTTTCTTTACATTTCTCCCCTCTGTTGTAGTAAAATATGGATAAATCCACTTCTACGATATATATTTCGAAAAATCTAGTTCAGCCTCTGTACAGAGGTCTGAGCTATATACAGGCAAAGTATTATTATAATAGAAACATTTTTTATAAAAGGAGAATATTTTGAAAATGGGTTATTCTATGTTCATTTTTTGTCAAAATATTGCACTTAAATAATTTTTTATTGTAAAAGTATTCTTAAAACAATTTTATATACGTTTTCTAACCTACTTGACACTAAATATTATAAATATTATCCATTTATACGCTTTTTCAAAATCACGGTTCCGTACGTAGTCGGATACCTTAATAGTAAAAATGAAAAAGCGATGTATTGAATGTGTATGTGTTCTGGTTCCCTTAAATTTTTCACTAAGGTAACTGACTACATTTGAAACCACATGATTTTGAAAGAGCATATACATCAGTACTTCTCAAGCTTTCAATGTCTGTGACCCAATTTTCAAGCTTAGTTTTCATCGCGGCCCCTTTATACAAAAACAATGTATTGAATGCAATAATAATGTACTTTAACACTAAAGCTACAATACGATTTTAATTATAAACCGTACAAATTATTAAGAAAAGTATTAAATTTTGTACATGACAAGCCCATGGAAGTCACTAGTAATTACTGAATTTGTTTTTAATTTAGTATCAAATACTTAGTGCAGTTACTGATGCATAAGTATATATTATATCAACGTAAATGTGTCTTATTTTTTTATTATGTTATAATGTATTTTGTTTTGCTTCCTTTCAATAAATTGATAATTATGTTAAATCTTTTATTTTCGACTTTTCAATATGCTCGCCCCCACGTAGGTTTATCACACCCCCAATTTGATAAACGCTGGTATAAATGAATATTTTTTTTTATATTTAATGTCAGTTGAATTGGAATATGTATGCAAAATTGTTTTAAGAATATTATTACTAGAAAATTTATTGAAATGTTATTTTGTTCGGCAAAAAGATAAAGAAAGAATGACATATTTCCAAAACATTCTCTTAGGAAAAAGACTTATAATAGTATTTTTCCTATAAGCTGTTAAGACTTCTATATAACAAGAAATTTTGGAAAATTCACATTATTTTTAGTGTTACAATCTATGGAAATAAAACAATTGGTTTTTGTTTATATTTTTTTAACTCTATTATTATAAAATATGAATAAAAATCCACTTCTTAGTTATATATTTTTCAAAAATCTTATTTCCAACTTGGTATAGAAGTCCTAGCCTATACGCAGCCAAAATAGTATTATTATAGAAGCGTTTTTCGTGAAAAGAGAATGTTTTGAAGTAAGTCATTTTTTCCTTATCTTTTGCCAAAAAATTTTAAATAAATATTTTTTTTATTATTATTATAACATTTTAAAAAAATAATTTTTTATGTGTACATTCCAATTCAACTAACCATAAATATCAAAAAAATTATCTATTTATATGCTTTTTTTTTCAAAATCACAGTTCCGAACGTAGTCAGTTATCTAAAATAAACTGATAAAAAAAAGCATCGAAAGTTATCTCTTCAACAATTTCATTTTTACGTGTGTAAACAATAATAACATAAAACTCGCATTTAATCAAACCGGTTTGAATTTTTTTAAAAAATAATAGCAGAGAATTTTGGATTTTTTTTTTTGGGGGGGAGGGGTATTTTAAGTTAAAGTTTAAGTTTAAATTCATAAATTTAAGTTTAACACACTTTGTGTTTAAATTTAAGATTAAGTTTTTTAAACGTAAGTTTCAATTTAAGTTTATTAATAATAAACGTATAGTCATAATATTTTGGCTCCCAAGAAAATAAAATTGATTATTTTTGATGACCTAACATTCTCCATTTTATTTAAGACTTTTTATAGATTCATAAATTATATATTTATAAATTTATATAACGAAAGATTGTTGTACTTATAGGTGTATTTTTTTTTCATTTTTATTTATTTATTTGTATATTTTATAGAGAGAAATGCATAATTTATCTTATTCTTGTGTCCTTTTTTTGAAAAAATATTAAATTTTATTTTCTGCAGATTGTCTGCAGATAAAAGTTATTGCCTCGGATAGTAATCAAGGCATCTCAAACATAATGGTGGTACTCAGCACTTTTTGTAAATTTATCTCTTTTTGAGAATATCATGAATATGTCTGTTATACGCCAAGAGTTAGTTGTTTAAGCAATAAATTACCAATCTGTCAGCTATCTTTTTGGCTACTTATCGGCATTTAATATTTTGAAAATATTTTTATCATGACGTTGATAATGCATAATGCAAAAATAACACAATTGTTTACAGATTTAAATTTGCTTATCTAGCTGTTGTATGCACATGATGCATAATCAATACTTCACAATTTATTTTGGTTGAAAAATGGTATAAAAAAGCATAGGTAAACTTATTTAGATTACGAAATTATCTTTTTAATGTCTTACTCAATGACTAACGGTTATTACATTTCTGTTATCATTTACACGTGTTTGTGCTTCACGTTGACCTATATTTTTTCATGGTTGCCATCACTGATAACAAAATATAAAAATAGTTTTATCAGTATAGGGAATATAACTTATTGAATACTTATCACAGTTTAGTTTTTATTTTGTTTTAAATGACCTAAATAACAGCAGAATACATATATAAAGTAATAAAGTATTAATATAAAAAACGGAAATAAAAATATAAAAAATTCAAAGAAGAAATAAAAAAGAATAAAATATAAATGAATAAAACACAAAAAAATAAAACAAAACAACTATAATTTAAATCAGACTAAACAAGGCAGACTAAGCATGGAAAAGACGAGATTTATTCTGATAAATAATATATGCAAAATCAGTTGAAGATAAACAAAAATCAAATCATATTGCTAAAATGCAACGTGTATTTGTAAGGCGACCATTTTTTTTACAATGAAAAGGAGGACGAAAAATTCAAGAAAAAATTACAACTTAAGTGTATGAAACGTTCTATATTAATTCAAACAAAAATACGCTAATTACGCTTACTTTCTTTTTCATTATTATCTTAAGAGTATTTTTCCATTAAATGAATTTCTTTTGTAAACATATCATTTTCTAATATATTGAAAAGTTCGGGCAAAAAATGTCCCTCATACTGAATTTTACGGTAAGCACTGTAGCTAAAATATTAACATTCAATTTTGATTTCTCACTAGTCATTTCACAAAAACCATTACCAACCGAAAAAAGACTCTTTCAACTGGTGCATTAGTTCCAGGGCAGCACAACGTAAATTCAACAAGAATAATTACATTTTCATATGGAATGTGTTCATTTTTGAAATGGTTTGAGTAATTTCACCCATATTTTATCAATTTCTCAGTATATTGATTTTCCAATTGTCCTAATTTATTAGAATTTAAGAGTACATTCAGTCTTCTTTCTACTTCAAACAGACAATTGTCATTGATTTTAATATCAGGCATTTCTTTCGATAAAAATTCAACGTAATTTTCTATATCTGCTTAATTTACATGTGACAAAGTAAACAAATACCATTGAAAACTGTTATTTCCTGTGGTATTTGTTTCAGACCATTCTTCGACATTTTGGAAACATGTTTGGTTCATCTCTGAATACAGAGATTAACAGATCAGTTTTAAAATATTGAAAAAAAGGACAAAAAGGAGGACACTTTTCGAGGAAGGACAGAACCCATAAAAGGAGGACTGTCCTCCCTAAAGGAGGACAATTGGTCACCTTAAAATTTGGAAGATTTTTTTCTGAATTTCAACAAACATAAAATGCATAATAGTTTGCTGTACATATAATGGTGGGGTATATGATAATTTTTTTGAAAAAAAATAATATGAAACCGAAAAATAATATACTTGTAAAGCAATTCTTAAAATTTAACTTTGAGGAATATGGTGAGTACATTTTACGCGTATTTTGATTTAATTAATTATATATTCTAATTTCCGCTATTTATGTTTTGTTACCTTTTTTTTTTCGATTGAGAAAATTTTCAATCCAAACTTTTTATTTTCACTTCAGAGTTTTTTACAGAATATTTCACTACTCTCTCTCTCTCTCTATCTATCTATCTATCTTTATCTCTCTCTCTCTTTCTCTCTCTCTATCTCTATCTCTCATTCCCTCTATCTCTCTCACACTCTTTCTATCTCTATCTCTATCTCTCCCTGTCTCTCTCTATCTATCTCTATCTCTCACTCTTTCTGTATCTCTCTCTGTCTATCTTTCTATCTCTTTCACTCTCCCTATCTCTCACTTTCTCTATCTCTATCTCTCTCTATCTCTATTTATCTTTCACTCTCTCTTTCACTCTCTCTATATATCTCTCCCTCTCTATCCATCACTCATCTCTCTCTCTCTCTCTCTTTTCTTCTTTCTCTCTTGGTACATCTAACAACTCTGTTTCCTAAAAATAATATCACTTAGTCAAAAGTTAAACTCTACTACGGAGGTAGATCCACATGTGGCTCACCAAGACAGTCAGAAAACCAAATAGACAGAAAATGTTCTTTATATTTCGGCCGACTTATGTTTGTGAGTAAAGTTTTTCTTGCACGAGGATCAACAACAATAAATTTTGATGCAAGTTGGCTGGCATTAATTTGCTGGCTGTGATGAGAATTTCAACAAGCAGTATCACTACCACTATCAAAAAAAATTGTTGAAAAGTTTGATAAGGTTCATTTGACATCCTAGTGTTTTTAATTTTGTTCCTGGTCATGGTAATATTTTTGGAAATAAAAGGTCTAATTTCTTGGCTAAGCCCGCAAACAAGTAGGGGATTGAAATATCAGTTAATATTTCAAAATCATTTAACAAGAAAAAAAAACTGAAGAAAATGTTGTCACTCTATCACCTCACTCTTTTCAGTCAAAGAAATTTTTTCTGACCATCCCGCAAAGACTGTCTTGTGCTGACTTTTTTACAAGTTTTAAAATCACACAATTCACCGCTCATGGTAATTTTTGAAATGGATCTCAACAAATTTAACAAGTGTCCTTCCAAGCTTTGTGACTGAAATGCAGGTGGTGAGCAATGTGTGTTGAACATCGTAGCCTTTTTTTTTTTAATTCAAAATTAAAGAAAGAAAATGCTTGAAGGTTTAACTGCATGCTCTTAAAATCAACTGGCGTCCTAATTAATTGTCAGCTTGCTTCAAATAAAGCTACATTTTCGCTTTATTTTGCTAACTTCACTGATTTGA
>BMAV01016741.1:46906-59534 GCA_019973955.1 Trichonephila inaurata madagascariensis | reverse complement strand
TCCGACTACGTACAGAACCGGGATTTTGCAAAAGCGTACAAACGAATATTTTTCTTAATATTTAATGTCACTTAGATTAGAATACACGAATGAAATTGTTTTAAAGATATTATTATAATTAAAAATTATTTAAATGCAAAATTTGGCAAAAAAATGAACTTACAATTACCTTTTTTCCAAAAAATTCTCCTTTTATGAAAAATGCTTCTATAATAATAATATTTTGATATATATAGCTAAGATTTTCCCAGAGGGCCTGAACTGCGACTTTTGGAAAATTCACATTCTTTTCACAGTTACTACCAATTGAACTAATTATCAGTGTTTTCCAGTTAAAATTTCTCCAATCTGATGTATTAAAATTCAGATAAATCCACTGCTAAATTATATATTTTAAAAATCCTAGTTCAGGCTCTGTACAGAGGTTTGAGCTATCTATAGGCAAAATATTATTATTACAGAAGCATTTTCCATAAAAGAAGAATATTTGGAAAACAAATAATTCTATGTTAATTTTGTGTGTGTGCCAAAATACTTTATTTAAGTTATTTTAATTATAATAATACTCATAAAAATTCATACATGTATTCTAATCTAAATGACCCTAAATATTTAAAAAAAAGTATTCGTTTGTGCGAAATCAAAAAATTACGGTTCCGAACATAATCGGATACCTTAATAGTTTTGCAGTGTAATTGATTGTAATTTAATTGTTTGATTTTTTTTATTTCATTTGCTTCGTAATTTTTATTTTGTTATTTATGCTTATCTTTATTTGTCTTATTTTTTATAATTTATTTACTCCTCTAAACCACGTGTAATACTTATGGTGCAAGGGAACTATCTTATCTTTAAAAAAATGCCTTCTGACCGAATTTTATGGTTTCCGTGATTTTGCACGTGTCGCAGAACGAAATATCTCGAATTGAACGAAGTTTTCCAATCAACAGTGTAACAAATGTAATTTTGTTTTAATTTTACTGCTAAAAAAACCCACAGACAAAAAAATTATTAAATTACTATAACGTTATTTCAGTATCATTGTTGATTAAAAAGTCATAAAGAATTTTTTTGGAGTTTATATAATATTTTATGATGAATACTGACATCTTAGAGGTGTAGTATTTAAAAGAGAATTTAACTAATTATAAGCAAGTAATTTAAAAATATTGTAGTAATTTTTTTAAAAAATAGTATGATAAAATATAATAAAATAAGTTATGGTTTAAGACAAAAAAAAAGAATTTTTTTCTCAAACAGGTCTCAATTTTCTCAACATTTTAACTTACAAACAGCACATATAATTTTATTTTAAATAAACTTGTTTATAATATTCAGTACACAATATTTTACCACTTTACAATGGAATAAGGTATCACCCGCATTTAAAAAATAAAGAACGAAGATTTGATCTCAAGGATTAAATTCTCTATTGCTTCTAAAACGACTCAAATGACTAAAATAGTGAATAATCATGTAATTTTTCATACTTTGTTTGAATCAAATATTTTTTTTATGAACACTTTGATTAAATCAACATTTCATTTTTGCTTCTTATTGACGCTTGCTGTTATAATAACAAACAAACAAAAAAATAAGCAAAGTAAAGCCGATTATCTGAGCAGCCTCTATTTATCTAAATTTTTGACATTAAGTTCCATGTAAAAGAAATTTAATTATGTCGCCACAAATGACGCCCAACTTCATTGAAGGCAGCAGACATGGAAATACTTATTCAGAACGATTTAAAATAATGATAATTATCTTTATGCTTTTTTTACATAACCATTTTTCATCCTATTATTGGTGTACATATACGAAGCGCGGCAAGTCAAGTTGGGCAAAACAAAACAGTTGACGTGTACAGACCGGCAGGTATTGAAGCGGATCTAAAAGGCGAACAACTGCAGCAAAAGTGATCACAGAGCTCCATCAGCACCAGGGTTCTCTAGTGTTGATGATTACAGCTCGAAGGAATTTTCATAAACAGAACTCTTACGTCAGAGCAGCAACTTCAAAGCCACTTTTCACAGACGTTAACGCCAAACTTCTTCTACAGTGTTGTTACACTCACAAAACCTAGTCGACTAGTAAGTGGAAGAAAGTAACATGTTCTAACGAATCGTCTTTCACGGTTTTCTCTACAATAGGACGAGTGCACGTCTGGAGGACACCTTCAAAAGGGTTTGATCATGATTGTCCCCTACCAAATGTCAAGCACAGAGGTGTATCTGTATTTGAGTAGCCGTGCTGTGGTTTTCTGCGGGACCAATCGTAACTCAGGATCACTGGGGAGAATTATTGTGAAATTTTAATTTACCAGGTCCTTCCTATGATGAAAGCTTTGCTTCCTGCAGGGGATGGAATTTTCCAGGAGGATAATGCGTCCATCCTTCCATCCAATCATGGTTTGACGAACACAAGGATGAAGTTAAACACTTACCTTGGCCAGCTTAGTCACTCGACCTCAATGTTATAGAACCGCTATGGTCTATTTTAGAACGTTCAATACGGAATCGATATCCTCCCCCGTCATCTCCCCTAGAAGTTTCACAATATCTGCATATAGAATATTCTTCTAAACATTATTCAGCACTTGTATGAATCGATTATATTGTTCATTTATTATGATTTTCTGGAAAATTTAATTGAATTTCATAGAATTCCTTCGAACTGGTTCAAATGATCAAAGCTCTTTAATGAGTTAAAATCTCAAAATGAATATTCCTCTAAACTTTTAATGCTGAATGCAATATTATTTACAAATTTAATTTCTTGGACAAAAAAGTAATCTGATTCCTTTTTACACGGTCTAATTCTTACACAGTTTTGAAATATCACGGTGCAATGCAAAGCTGAGTTTCTCTTCACACAACTGATTTACTTGAACATGATTTAGCATCTTGTTTTTGTTTCGCGAAAAATTTCTTCAATTAACTGCTAGTTATACAATTCTAGTTTTTAAGCGATAGTCTTAAGCGTTTAACTTTTAGTTTTTGACGTAAATTCAAAAATCCTTTTTAAATGCCCTTTGAATTTCATTTCAGCAAAGCAGACGTAAAGATTTGCATAGCTGAGTAACAAGAATTCTATAAAGAGCTTTAAAAAGTACCCGAGAAACTAATCTGTGAAATCCGGTGTACAACGCGCGAAAAAAAAAATTATCGAAATTTTCAGGTGCGAGTTATATAAGCACCGGGTATAAAAGTAAGATGAGCATAGAAAAAAATTCAACTTTACATAGATCAAAATACTGTTTGCTTAGAAGGAACGACATTTCCTTATAAACTTAAAGGGTTGTAGTTCTAGAAGTATACTATTTTTTCTAAGGCTTAGAATGACACATCGAATAAATGACTTCTGTGACGTCTTCAATTGATGTGAACCCCACCCGTCAATTCATCTGAAATCACCCTTCCATTCATCCCCAAACAGATGTTGGATGACAGGTGCAGGTGGCCATGGGGTCATTGTTTGTTGACTGGCCTCGGACAAGCGCAGACATCTGGTCTGGAATCTACAATGGCTAAGGAATGCCGTTGTCAATAGGCATTCCTTAATGAAAGTTTTGAATAGAAGTCGATGCATTGAGAGTGGGGCTGTGAAGCCCAGGTGTGAGATGAATAGATGTGAGTTATGGCGCCCTTGGATTCCAGACGGACGGGGAATGTGTTTGTGTTTTCCGCGTAAATGAGAGACGAAGGTGGCCCGGGGACGAGGACAGACCTTTTCTTTGACCTGCCAATGAGGAAGACGAGGGCAGACCTTTTTCTTTTTTGACCTGCCAATGAGGAAAACGAAGGGCGTGTGGTGGACCCGCCCCTGGTGTTTAAAAGGGGTGAATTTTGAAAGAAGAGAGAAGAACGGACGAGAAGAGGAACCCTGAAGCGACTTGGACGGAGAGAGAAACTTGGAGAGATAGAGCCCTGGAGTAAACTGGAGCCCGGAAAAGCTATGGACTGATCTCGAGTGATAAAGACTGTCCGCCCAGCCTTGGCCTATTTAATGAATATTTTTTGGAATCTATTAAATACTATTTAAAATATTAAAATATGGCTGTGACAAATTTTCTTGATTTCTAATGACTGACGACGTTACAGCTATACTGACGACGTTACACTTCATACCATAAGAGCATTGCGAGCGTATATTTTAGGTTTCTTCGTAAACAAATAATATTTAAAAAAATTAAGTCACTATCTACTTAGGTCAACAAAGAAAAATTTTATTTTAGTTACTTTTTATTAAATAATTACAATTAATATAAATATGTATATACATATGTCAGAATCACACTATTAAGTGGCAAAATAGAAAGCGAGTTTCCTTCCCCTTATTATATAGGGCAGGGGTGCCGAACCTTTATGGATCAACCTGCCATTTTTTCTAAAGAAGTGTTTAATAAGGTATAGACGAGCCAAATAACATTGACTTGTGATTAGTGAAAAAATAATAAAACTAAATACTAACAACTCAAAACTCATTATTTACTACGAAAAAATACATTTTGTACTGTATAGTTGTAAATGTTTTAGTTATATGTGTAATTCAAATTAAAGTAACGTCAGTGGGATTTCTATTGTTGCAGATTGGATGATAAATAACTTATATTAAGATTGTAAGATGTTGCTCTTAGTAGAATGCATGCTGAATTGGAGCCATCTGCCAAACGCGGTTACTAAGCAATTAATTATTTTTGCTGTGGTTTACTTTTTTTGACAAGAGGATTTATGATTTGTTTCAAAATGCCGTTTTACAGACGATGTTCTGCATACCACACTGTTCCAGAACATAAAACACACACCGCGTCGCCTTTACCAATAATGCCATATTTCTAGATTCATCAAGTTTGAAATTCCTTGTAAAACTTACTATCTTGCACTTTTGGTTCTTTTGCTGAATTAGCCATGTTAAATAACAGTTAAAAATAGTAAATGTACCACAAATAAAAAACTTAAAACTACAGTAGTTTCAAAGAAGTTGACTTTGCTATGCGTAGACAAATTTTGCATCATAAGCAACTGTAGTCTACGTCGTAACTAAGACAAAACAATAACAAACGAGTGTGCTCCCAGTCGCATTTGTTCGTTATACCTCATTGTGAACCTTGTTATTTTGAAATAAAATTCAAACCATTTTGATTGCTGGCGTGCACAAAATGTTGTGTCGCGTGCCATTGATGGCACTCGTACCACTGGCTCGCTATCCCTAATATAGTGTGTTTGACTTTTTTTTTGTTTGTTTCTATTTATTCATTAATTAAATTTAATTATTCTAATAAAATAGTATAGTAAATGAAATCACATTCTCTGAAATTAGGACATCCCAGGTGGAATTCGAACTCACGGCCTTTGGATTAGAAGTACACACGCTATCCATTGCACTACAGGAACACAATGAACGATTTTCCTTTCCATTGGACTATTATTTTTGTTTGTTACTTGTTATTCATATTTTAATTTAATTAATGAATTAACATTTGAAAGAATATATTAACATCAAGTGTCATCCACTACAAGTTTTAAAAAATGTATTTGAACTTGAATGGATGAATAGAAAGCATTTTATTAACGACTGAAAATTTGAACGATATATATATATATATATATACCGGGTGGGCAAAAAAAACCGTATAAATTTTAAAAGTTTATAAAACCCGGAAAATCAAAACAAAGTAAAAAACGGTCTGCAGGTTAACATCGATAAGTCACGGGAATTTTTTAAGATAAGAAAAAAAACCTGCCGACAGATTGGGTAGAATGGTCATCGGGCCACATGATCTACAATGAGGTCTTAATCCCCTATCTTCAATATTGTGGGTTGGCATTCACAGATAGAGCTTGCCATGTTAGATTTAATATAGTAAAATATGGGGAAGAGAACTATTAAAAGTTACAATTAAAATGATTGCACTCAGAAATTAAAAATAAATGAAGAAGTAATAAAAGAAAATGCTGGAGCCAGTATTAAAATAATAAATATGAAAAAGATTAAAATGAAAAAAGCAGTAGCCTGTGACAGCCGAGCTTCAAACTCTAAAGCCGCATTCACACCAAGGCGTACAAACGTCGAGTGTTAAGTGTCTAGCCAATCAGAGTCTTCCTCTCGCCCGAGAAGTCTCTGATTGGCTAGACGCTTAACACTCGACGTTTGTACGCTTTGGTGTGAATGAGCCTTAAACGAGAAATGATGCCAGCCGACTTACTCATTGAATAACATGTGCATGGTCGGCGAGTTTAGTGTCCGGGAAAACCCAGTCGGCAGACCAGCCGAGTGAAGTTCGCCGAGAATCGGCGGGTATATAAGTGCATTAGGCTGACTGACGCTTGTCCAATCAGGGGGCAGGTACTCATTGGGGGAGGGGGTGTCTAAGAGGATGTGAGAAAAAAGTCGTGTTTGAAAAAATCAGGAAGGGATGTGAGGAGAGTCTCGCTGGTACAAACGACTGGGTTGGAAATATGAAAATGAGACAGGCGATTACAAATACTGATGCTCTTGATCCAAATCTAATTCTCCGTTGCATGCCAACTAAGTGAACAAGGATACTGAGTGAGAAAGACAAAGCTTTGTTGGTGAAGCTATTTTTCATGAACAAGGAATCAGCGACTGTTGCACTGTGTAAATTCCGACTTCAAAAAAAATGTGAAGACCGGAAAAGGGCCTTCAACAGTGGTACGCATCATAAAGCTTGTTCAGCCATTTGGGGAAACTAGATCGCTCAAGGATCGTGTAAGATCCGAACGATTAAGTCTAAGAATCATTAGCAAACGTTGTAAGTTTACATGACCTCCTCGGTCTCTAGATCTGACTCCAGTAAGCTTTTGGCTGTGGGGATATTAAAATTCCCGAGTTAATTAATCCTGTCCTTAAAAACTGTCGGAATTGAAAGATACGATCCACGGATAGCTGTTATTTACACAGGCGGACATTCTGCACTCTGCCGTATCAGGATTTGTGACATGCTTGGAATGTGTCATATCTTGAGGTGGTGGAAATGTTGACACATATTACACATGCTACTGTAATAAATTATTTGGTAACGTTATTTCTGTTATTTACGAATCTTTTCTTTCACTTATGTACGAAACGCCACCTATCGATTGTTTTTTGATTTTTTTTTTCTTATTCTTATATTTTAAAAAAAATCCCGTGACTTATCTATGCTAAACCTGCAAACCATTTTTTATTTTGCCTCATTTCCTGGGTTTTAAAAATATTTATAGTTTTTACGGACTTTTGGCCCACCCTTTTTATATAGGGGGAGAGTGAACTAATAGTAAGAATCGGAAAAAAAAGATAAGCATAGAAAAAAATTAAACTTTTACTTAGATCAAAATGCTGTTTATCTAGAAGAAATAAAATTCCTTATGAACTTAAAAGGGTGTAGTTCTAGAAGTATACTATTTTTTCTAAAGCTTGGAATAATACATCGAATAAATTACTTCAAACCATAAGAGCATTGCACACGTATATTTCAGGCTTCTTCGCAAAAAAGGGGGTGCGCTTTATACGGCGAATATACGTAAATATTTTAAAATGCAACCTGAAAGTACTCGTTATACACTGGATTTTACTGTAAGTAAACGCAAATAGGTGGATTTTAGATCAAAAGTAAATACCACAAAATATTTCGGAAAGCAGCTCATTTTCTTTATTTGAGTTTTGCAAGCTAATGTGTGTTGCGGATGTATAAAAATTTCCTAAAACTTAAATAAAGCTTTATTATATTTTTTACACGTATAAAACATATTTTTGAAACGTAATCTTATTTTGTGAGAATCTTATAATTTTTATAAAAAGTTTTGTTTCAAGAATGTACCATAAATGCAAGACAAAAATAAGCTCAAAATTTGTATCATAAAAATCGTAAAATTAATTACCATAAAATTGGCGTATAATGCACATCCCTACTTTCAAGCTGCAATTTTTAAGTTTTAAATATCTTCGCCGTATATAACGCGCACCCCTTTTTTAACACGCTTTTATAAGCTTCACTTGTATGTAATGGAATCTTTGAACTCGATTTTTACCCACTTCAAAAGGTCAGATTAATTGGAAATTTTCCACACTTCTCAAGGGCCGATGACAAAACAATAATTTCATAAATTTGTTTCATTGTCCAGATCAGGATCCTCCGGATTAAGTATTTCTAGATTTGGTGACTAATTCCACATATCATTTCCAGATTAGGTGACTAAAAGATTAAGCTACAACCCTAAAAATGTTCTTTATGGGAAAAAGAGGAGGGTTTGCGTCAGCAATTTCTTAACCATAACATAAACTATTGTCTAGTTTATCTGAAAATGGAAATAAGAAAAAAGACTTGTGTATGTGAAAAAATAATGTTTTTTTGTAAGTCCGATTAACCATAAAAGCGTGATTTTTAATTTTTTTAAACTATTTTTTCACTATTTATCTCGCATCTAAACTACTATATGTATTGGAATGCAATGAAAAAATAAGGATCACCCATGTGTCTGAGTTTTTTTTTTTTTTTAATTTCTATTAGTTTATTTTTTATGAAGAAACCTGAATTGTATGTATGAAAAGATCTTATGTTTTAAAGTCATTTATTCGAGGTATTATCCCAGACTTTGAAAAAAACAGTATACTTCTAGAAATACAACTCTTTAAGTTCATAAAGAATGTGTGTGTGTGTGTGAAATCTCTTTTAAATAAACAATATTTCGGTTTATGTAGAAGTCTAATATTTTTCTACGCTCATCCACTTTTTATTTTCAAAGCTCTCATTTTTATGCTCGGCGTATTACGCGCACCCATAAGTTTCGATCTAATTTTTTGTGTTAAAAGTGAGTGTTATATACGCCGGATTTTACGGTAATTATACGATTATTCACTCACATTTTATGACAAATTCATTTTTCTTCCTTTCACATCACTCATTTGTTCCAGAAAAAGTTATGGTGTAATACGAACCACGTGAAAATAACGAAAATATAATCGTCCTTATATAATCGTATTCATAAATAATATTTACTTAAAATGGTAATCTTTCATAGAAAAAGGTGTAGTTACAAACCTGTTATACATAAAGATTTCATAAGAATTTACCTTCCATTTCCTTATTTGTGTAATTAACATGCATGTGTTTTGTGGAAAAAATATTTTCTGAAAAGAGAGTTTTTATGAAACATTTCTTTTAATATTTGCTTAGAACTCTCTGAGAAAACTTTATAGCTTTTCACGTATCCTTTTCTTGGAAACGATGCTCCAGAGCTTTAATGTCTCGTCTTTTTTTCCCCTTTCCGTTTTCCACTTATCTTTCCATATAGAAAGCTTTTCAAACATCAAACTGCAATATTTGAGTAAAAATGTCTCTTTTCCCTACTAGTTAAAGGCAAATACAGGGTGTCCAGGCTTAAAGTATGCAAATGTAATGGCTTATTATAACGGAACTTCCCATAAGAATGTAATAAACTGTCCATCCGTGGATTGGAAACCCCTCCGAGGCTTTTTTGGTCTAGTTTGTCACGTGTTATTCGGTAATCGCAGACGATAAACTTTTCACACTATTTTCATTAGTACAGATGTGGACGCCACAATAAAAGATGTAGTGCATACTTTGGTTAATGGAATTTAAATCAGTCGCGCGTGTACTGCTACGTGTTCGAACAGAATGGAATGTCGACCCTCTGATATCAAAATCTATCCACCAATGGGAAAGAACTTTCAAGAAGATGGGAACTTTGGTATCTCAAACTGGCAAGTATCCTTAAGTTTTCGGGATAGAAGATGATTTATTTTTTTATTTATGTGCATGATTTATTTTGTAGTAGTCCTAATATGTCTATATTAGGCAAGCCAGTAACGACATTCCATTCTGTTCCAACACGTTGCTGTGTACACGCGTGACTGATTTAAATTCCGTTAACCAAAGAACGCGCTGTACCTTTTGCTATGGCGTCCACATCTTTACTAATGAAATCAGTGTAACAAGTTTATCATCTGCGATTGCCGAATAATGCGCGCACGTGTTGCCGATCGGAATATACCCAAAAGATCTCGAAGGGTTATCCAATCCACGGATGAACAGTTTATTACATTCTGATGGGTAGTCCCATAATAATAAGCCATAACTTTTGGATTCTTTAAGCCCGGACACTCTATATAGCAGGGGTGGGTGAACTTTTCCAGAGTACGGGCTACTTCTAATATTTCTCAGATGTTGCACCCCTCCCCAGTGTGTAGGTTTGACTATTCTGTATTAAAATTGTATGTTTTCTTTTCTTAACACTTATTTTTGGCATTGTGTCCGTCTTTTAAAACATGTCAGATTACTACGTTTACTACGAAAACGCAAGTAACACAAAATTTCCATGTTGTATCCCTGAACAACTATGAGTGACTGCTAGACCATGGACATATTCAATGTAACGAGCAGAGAACATACGAGAACCAATGAATCTGAAACCGACGTATGTACTTAATTTTTTCTCTGCCAAGTCCCGCTACATTGCGGGACATGACATCAACACAAGAACCCAATCCCGTGAAAGCGCGGGATGTGGGGTGTTGCTCTACTAGCCAATCCCATGCTATCGCGGGAAGA
The DNA here is from genome assembly GCA_019973955.1 of Trichonephila inaurata madagascariensis. Taxonomy (NCBI): domain Eukaryota; kingdom Metazoa; phylum Arthropoda; class Arachnida; order Araneae; family Nephilidae; genus Trichonephila; species Trichonephila inaurata. The sequence goes on along the minus strand of BMAV01016741.1, from coordinate 48,964 downwards.
GCTATCATCAACATTAATTCTCCCCTTTAGTCGGTATGTGGGGAAAAATTCCTTTAAAAGTTCGCATCGCAGAGATCTTTTTTTTTCCTCTACAGTGGCAGTGAATGTGTTACGCGTCATTGAGCACTTCCTATGTATGTGCATATGTCGTCTACACATTTATCGAATCACTTGCTTAAGTAAACACAGTCGCATCGATTAAGAAAAGCTAATTCTTCATTCTAATTGCTCCATAAATATGTTTCTTTTGGTATGCGCTTCTTAGGTCCTAGTAAAGAAGGTCTCCCCAAAATGCCTTGGCGGTTTATCGGTCGATCGCGATCGACTTAATGTCCATCCCAGGTGTATAGTGTTAACCCAATAATGATGCTGATTAAAGATTTAAAAAAAAAAACGTTGTACATTAGTGATGAATAAATAACTACTGCTGTAATTTGACTCCTTTTCTTGGACAAGTAGACAGCTTAAAAAATTTGTTTCGTAGACGAATAGTCAGTTAAAAAAATATGTTTCTTAGACCAGTGGTCAGCTAAAAAATCTCATTTCTTAAACGAATTATCAGCTAAAGAAATCCGGTTTCTTAGATAAATGGTCAATTAAAAGTCTACATTTCTAAAAGTATAAACATTTTTCAATTCCTAGTATTAGTTCATTCTCTCGCTATATATATATTTATATATTTATATATTTTGTTCAAATTTTCTATCGTTAATGAAATACTTTCTCTATTCTCCTATTAAAGTTCAAATACATTTTTTTAAAACTTGTAGTGGATGACATTTGATGTTAATACAGTTTTTTCAAATGTTGATACATCAGTTAAAAAATGAATAAATAGTAACAAACAAAAATAATAGTCCAACAGCATGCATATATAAAAAGGAAAATCACTCGTCATGTCCCTGTAGCGCAATGAATAATGCGTTCGATTTGTTATCCAAAGGTCGCGGTCCCGCCTGGGATGGCCTAATTTCTGATAATGTGATTTCTTTTATACTATACTATTTTATTAGAATAATTAAATTTAATTAATGAATAAATAGTAACAAACAAACAAAAAAGTCCAAAACCCTATATAGAAAGGGAAAGGAAAATCGCTTTCTATTTTGCCACTTAATGTTGTGATTCTGTCATATGTATGTACATATTTATATTAATTGCAATTAATTAATAAAAAGTAACTAAAATAAAATTTTCTTTGTTGACCCCTATGTTGGAATTGACTTAATTTTTTTATTACTTATTTTTATTACTTATAAGTCGACAAGTAGGATTGAAACAATCCAAGGATGGTCACAGACGCCTGCTCATTTGAACGCAAGGACCTTTTCACACAAGTCAACTTGTGCCGCACATCTGACATCACATTTTATAATTAAAGTCGTATTGTAGCTTAAGCATCAAAGTACATTTTTATTAAATTCAATACAATGGTATTGTATCGAGGGGGAGCGACGAAAATTATGATTGAAAATTAGGTCGCAAACATTGAAAGTTTGAGAAACACTGTGTTATGGGCATCTCCAAACACGTCTTCATTGGTTATAAGTAGTATGAAACCAACTTTTTTTTTTCAACGGTAAATTCAGAGTTTTAAGTAGAACTCATCCCTTAAAACTATTCTACTCCATCTCGTGAGATTCCAGTTCGAATACACATAGCATCTCTAGAAACAAACATGGTGGAATGTACTGGTAAGAGGTAGTCGGCTCAATGGCCCCCATGACCTTGGAGTGTCCTTGGTTTTATGGACCATTCAGATTTTCCTTTGTAATGCACTGGAGCTTTAGTTCTTCGATCATTGGCAGCATCATTTGGATATTTTGTCTTAAAGTATGTTAATAAATAATTTCGTCACGCATGCCGTATGTATTCATGAGCCTCAGAATTTCCATGTTATATTGTTCCTTCACCAGTTAACTACGTAAGCCTCCTGTTCACTACATTCAAACAAAAGAACATGCGTGTGCGATAGTCGGGATCTTAGTCTTAGCGATTACCATTTTGTCCATAATCTAAAGCAAAAAATGGGAGAAGTTTCTATGGGTTAAGCGTTGT
>BMAV01016741.1:14542-46163 GCA_019973955.1 Trichonephila inaurata madagascariensis | reverse complement strand
CACGCACAAAAAGCTCTTAGAAAAGTCCTTAAGTAAAAATATATGTGTTGCATAAATAACCGTTAATTAGATGCAGTTTAAAGCCATATCAACAACAGCTACGAAATACCTTGTTCCATCAAAAGAATGATTTGCATCGAGTTCAAGTTCACTGCTTTTTAATATTCACGTCCTTATTTAACCTTGGTTGGTATTATCAAGATATATTTGTGAGTACTTCTGTAGTATATAAACAGGAGTGTCAACTGAAATCTAACTTTCCTTAGGTTAATGGTATCGATATAAAAAAAGTTTTTGATCATCTCACGTTTTTTCATGAAAGCTTACACGTGACTCGTGATTTTTTTTCAAGCCATCGGACACAGCTGAAAAAACATCTGGAAAAAAGGGAAGTGATTAATTTCTCCTCTAGCTTAATCACGTTTTAAATATCTCCGAGGAATTTGGAAAATTCTCTCTTTATCACAGTAGTTGCTCTTAATTTTTGCATATTAGCTTGCCATATTGAACTATGCAATTGACCTCAATGTTAATATAAACAATAGATATATGTCTAAAATTATTTCTATCTTGCATTTAATGTACAATTTTAGTGAATGTTTGGGCATATCTTAATACTGAACTCGGGAGCTGGCGCGCGGGGCACAAAGTCACCCCAAGGTTATGAAATCGTTAATTCTGGGAAAACTGTTTCTTTGTTACCAATGGCCTGGGCAGTATCCTCCTATATGCCAGTCTTCATGGGAACTAAAATGTATTTGTCACATATCTCCCTCTTTTTTGGGAGTGGTAAACATTTTCTTACCATCTTAAGGTACTTCTTTTGACCGATTTCCCCACGCGACCTCTTTTGTTCCAAAATATTTTCTACGAACATTCTACATTTTTCCCCTGAGAACAACTTAGAGGTTTTAATTGCTGTGTTGTACAACGTATTAAGGTTTATAAAGGAAAATGAGCAAGATATAAAAAAGAAAAGGGCATTTGTGATTTATACTGAAGGAAGATGAATCTGATCAAGCAAGGGAAGAACCTGCTGAAATAATGTATATTTATCATGATAGAAAGTAACGAAAGTAAACTTGAGAAAAGCAAATACACATGAAACGTTTGAGTTGAAAGGAAAATTTTCAAATGCTACCAAAAGAACTCTATCAAAAAAATATGAAGCCATAAGTGACATTTTGCCCTATCAAAAAGACACAAGCAAGAAAAAGTCAACATGCTATTTGTTGATCATCAAAGGACAATAAAACTACAATAACTTGAATGAAATATCACACCTTTACCTGCAAATAACCCTACTGTAATGTTAGCGAAATGTGTCTGTGATCTGTGACCTTTATTATAGCGAAATGTGTCTATGATCTGTGACCTTTATTAAAGTCTCGCACATTTGAAACTTCTTAGTTCAGTTTGATATTTTTCCTCAAATTATCTAAGATAAATTGAAAAGTCTTTAAGAGTAGATAAGTATACTTTTTCTCTTAGTTAAATTATTCGCTGAAATTACGATTTTTATCGTGTACAATAAAAATAATTATAAAAAAAGTTTTGAGGTGACTCAGTCACCCCGCGCGACCATTAACGTTAGTATCAAGAGCGCGTCTCCTCCTGGATTAATTCGATGTCATTTTTTTATCTCTACTTAAGGTCTGGGAATCACCGCTCACCTCCTTGCGAAGCGAGCTAAGTCACGTGTCAGGGCGCATGCTGTTGCAGCCCTCCCTGGGCCATTCACTGTATTTTCTAAAATTTGTTACAGAAGCTTCATTTGCGTCATCTTCTTTATTCGAGATATTTGCGAAAATTCAACGCCCAGCAAATTTACTTAGTGAATTTCTGTTTAGTGTTTTGAAAGATATTTATTTGTGAATTAAGGTTCCTTCATTTTGCAAGGAGTAATTTTATCCGCTCGTGCTTGTAAATTAGCATTTGACAACTCAGATATGACTACAGTTTTTCTCTTATTTTATTCTTTTTCTTTAACCCTCTAGGGATTATTTATAAACCGTACAAATTTTCAAGATAATTGTTAATTTTTGTATATAACTTTATGTGTGACAAGCCTATAAGGCATTTTCAATTATTCAATTTGCTCTTAACTTAGTGTTATTAAATTAATTATAATATACACTACTGGTCACACACATTAAAATTGCTACGGCAAGAAGACGACGTGCTACAGATGTGAAATTTAAACGACGGGAAGAAAGTGCTGTGATACGCAAATGATTAGCTTTTCAGCGCATTCCAGACAAAGCAGGATCCGGTATCGACACCTATAATGTGTTTAAATGAGGAAATTGATCAGCCGGTTTCTCATACACGAATTGCATTTGAATGTTGTTATCAGGTGAAAAGTTGTTGTGATGCCTCGTGTAAAAAGTGGAAATGCGTACCAGCACGGTTCTGACTTTGATAAAGGACGAATTGTATCGCAACGGAATTGCGGTTTATCGTACCACAGTATTGCTACTCCCGTTGGTTGAGGTCCAATGTCTGTTAGCAGAATATTGAATCGATGGGTTCAGTACGGTAATATGGAAAGCCGTGCTGGATCTCAAATGCCCTCTATCACTAGCAGCCGCGAAGACAGGCATGTTACCCGCATGGCCTTAATGAATCGTGCAGCCACATCACGAGCCTTGAGACAAGAATCGGGGATTCGTTTGCAAGACAACAAGTTGCGACATAGCCATCTGTCGATAGCTATGTCTTGGGGTTTCCGCGTAAGTTAGAGGTGTGGGATTATCGGAAGGATGAGACATTCTATAATTCTTAATATGACTTTTATTAAGAATTTAACTTAAATTACTTAGATATCAAACAAACTTATATTAAGTGAGAATAAACCAAAGTACGCCGTTTTAACTAACTCAGATCGCGCAATTAGATTACTTATCAATATAACTAATTAGATCCGCCTAATCACAATCTCAATAATATACTAGCGTTCAGAATATATTCTCCCTACCTTGGTTGAATACTCATTGATTCAATTACTTTCAGGTAGACTGATGGGCTCGTGTGCAATAGTATGCACCTTGTATAGATTAGCGAGGTGGGCGTCTTGATTCTAAACCGTCGATCCACACTTTTTCATTTCCGAACTAAGCTTTCTCTGAATTGCCATTTTTGCTCACTAAACTTTCTATCCTTTTAAAGGTTATCTTATTTGCATCTATGCTTCGTTTTACTTCTTGGATTTGGGTTGGAAAAGTTTTGCCATTAATCGTGGCCGTCAAAGAAATTAGGGGTTATGTTAGAAGAAGAACGCGAGAGATGTCACAAAGTGTTTGCACGAACAGTTCGACGACGTTTTCTGCAGTATGGACTCTCAGCTTGGAGACCATGGCTGCGGCTACCTTTGACGCTACACATTGCAGACTTGGTGCGCTAATGGTGCGCTAATGGTGAGACATCATTTTTTCAGATTAATCCCGGTTCTGTTTATAGCATCAGGATGGTCGCATCCGTGTTCAGTGGCATCGAGGTGAACACACATTGACAAGTCAGTTTTAAGCAAGTTCATTGATTTAAGTCAGATGCACCAACAAAATAACATAAAATTGCTAAAAAAAAAACATATTGGTATTTTAGAAAACTTGTCTTCAAACGTACGCAGATACAAAAAATGAGTCTTTCTTCAGTTTAATCTGATTTTATAACGTTGAATTCTAAAGCAGCTGAGGTTTATTGAAGAAGAGGGCTATTGGCATAATTCTGAACCTTAGTCAAGTGACGAGGACGAACTGGCACCGAATTATCAGACCCTCTACTCGGATAGTCTTCGGTAACACAAAGACTCAAATCACCACCTAGCGACCACGACCATTCGGCTACCGTGTCAACAATCTGTCTTCGAGTTTAAAGAAATGAGTTCATACTTGAAAAAGATGTATACTTTTTCAATATAACTGTGGAACCAGGATTCGAGCCCACATCTTGACAAAGCTGGTAGCCAGTTTGCAACCATGACCACTCTGTTACTCCTGCCACTTACTTTTCTGAGAAGTAATGGGCATTTTAAAATTTTCTGTTGGAAGCTACGTAATATGTATGGAAATCTTATAATAAAAAGAGAAGGTTATATATGGATTGAAAAAATCAACAGTCTGTTAAAACAAAGTAATCTTGATAATTTAATGAAATCAGAAACTCTGTGAAAGTAATTTAAAGTACAATTTCAAACTTAAGAACAAATTGAATCAAGTTTGATCCTTATTTTTAAAGATAATGGATGGAAGTTTTAAAAGTAAATCTTACAAACAAAAAAGATCCACACTACGAAATTTAATTTTTTTAATTTTATCTTTCATATATATATGTGTGTGTGTGTATAATAGTTTTCACACACACATTTCCTCTCTCTCTCTCTCTCTCTCTCTCTCTGTATATGTCGCAGGAAAATGTTGAAATTAGGAATTCCATCAAATCCCTAAGAGAGATGATCAGTTGACGGTAGATGTTAAAATAACGTCTCTTCAAGGTGATTTCCCTGATTAAAGTAAGGGATTTAAAAAAATCCCCGATCTGTTTCAGTGAAATGAGGAAATAATATTGTCAAGAGTTAAAAACTGTGTTTATTTAACAAATATGATGCATTATTAAACGTAGAAGTAAGTAATACAACAATAGTTAATGATATACAAATTTTTTATTCGAAACTAATTAGCAAATAATTATAAAATTAGGCTTACATTTTTTAATGTGAAACATCTTTCCTCTCGGTTACTTACACACTAAAATATCAATCTCTATGTTAATCCGATGCACGTTGAACCTGTTTCTACCGCATTATGATTTTCTGCAGTTTTTTTTTCATGCAATATATTTTTTGGGGGATCACTACATTGAAAATTAAGGGATATACATAAACAAAATACTCAACTTTGGGAAATTTAATCCGTTAGAGCTAATTAACTAATTAAAGATATTCCACTGTAAAATTAATTATATACACTGTTCACTTAAAATAAATAGTAAAATCGTTTTCTAAGGTCTTCATATTAACATAAAAAAAAAACAAGACACTTAAATTTTGACATTAACTATTTTTTCGGGACAAAAATGATAATCTTTGCAATCCGCTGAAAACCAATTCTTATAAAACTATTCGCCTTCCTCACTTAAATACTCATCATAGCCATATATCTTGGAAGAGTGGATTTCAAAGAATATTCCTGCTAAGTATTGGTAGAATATCCCTGCTAAGTTGGTGTGGTGTGGTTGTTAGAAGAGGGGGATGCCCGGCTCCGGTGTCATCCAAGTTACTTTACCATGGTTCAAAATTACATGGTCCGTCGCCAACAGCCCTCATGCATCTGAATAGGGCGCCGTTAATATTCACTCACTCACTCCAAAAAATAGAGCACTGTAGTTATTATTTTTATACTTAAAAAGTGCAATATCTGCCTATTCAATTAAAATTATAGCATTATAATTAACTACTAACCACAAACAAATTATGCAAATTTGTCCAAATGATGCAGTGTGAAAGACAAAGTTTATCTACTTTATGTACCAGAAGCGATAAAAGTATTTATTTTGATATAAGGATCAATTTGTTACTACCAAATGTGCATAATAAAATCATAAGAAAAACGTGCATATGAATAAATTTTCAATCTTTATTGTATGTATGGTTCACTATTTTGGCGATAATGGCTTACACATGAAAAAATCAATAGTAGCTATTCAAATAAAGAGAGATTTAAAGCAACCTCTCCCTTCAACATTTAGTTTTATACTAAAATAAAAAATAGGGATTACACTGATCAAAGGAATAAATTAGAAGCGAGCGCCTGATGTAAACAAAACAAAAAGTCACACATAAACGTATATGCAGTCATGGGCTTTTTTGCAGTGCACGCCAGAATTGCTTGCAGATGGCAGAATTTTTTCCTACTTATTTGACAATTAACGTTATATTTTGGACACTTCATACAATATCCTTATAAATTATGGCCTATGTGTTATTCTGATGTATAAGCTATATTATTGTAAAGTTACAATAAAATCCATTGTTTTTGCGTGAAAGAGTAACAAGCATCCACACAAACTTTCGCGTGTATAATATTAGTAAGGATATATATACACTAGCTAGAAAAAGTCCGCGTTCACGTACTATTGCTTACAAAAACAACGAAAAAAATTTAAAAACTGGAATCTGAAATTTTTTTTAAAAATATATTTTATTCAGTTTATTTCAAGTATTGAGAATAACAAAAGTAAATTTGGTTTGCTTTCATACCTTTTAAAATAAAAACAGATTTGTTGCGACACCTACAAAAATCAAGTAGAAAAAATCTGCGTTCATTGTTTTAATAGAAGCTATAAAAAATATTTGAAAAGGATAATGAGCTATTTAATAGCTGGTTGGACAACCCCGTCTTTCAAGAACCTCCTGAAGTCGTTTCGGCATTGAATTAACAATTTTAGTTGTTTCTTCAGGGCTTATTTTCTCCCATTCGTCCTTAAGAACACTCTTCAGCATATCCTTGCTAGATATATTGTGTTGACGAATGTTATGCTCCAGCAAATCCCATAGGTGTTCTATAGGATTCAAATCAGGTGACTGTGGGGGCGTGTGCAGTTGATTTAGGACATTATACAAGAATTGGAAGCAAAATGACCATCCAAGGCCGAGCTTGGTGGTACTTTCCTTTAAATTTTTTTAGGACATCAAAGTAATCATATTTGATTTGATTCGATATACTCCAACTTGCCAACACCATTGCTCGCCATGCACCCCCACACCGCAACTTCACCGCCACCGTGCTTCACCGTTGGTACTAAGTGCTCTTTTTGAAGAGCTGTACAAGGTTATCTGCATACCAATTTATGACTATTTATGCTCTAAAGATGTAAAATTTGCTTCATTGGAGAAAATCACAGTCCTCCAGAACTCCGAAAGCATATGTATATGCTCTTTTGCACAAGCTATCCGTTGGCCGTTGAAATATAAGGCTTTCTACGCCCTTCGGGCTACAGTATCCGGCCTTTTTTCAAGATTTTTCTGCAGTATCCGCACAAAAATGTTTTTGTTAAACTTCTTGAAAAAGTCTGTTCATTAAGAGTTCCAGTCAAACGCGGATTTTTTTCACACGCATAGCATACTTCGTTTTTCTCTGATTGTGAGCTTAGATGGACGACCTGAACGAGGTTTCCATGTGTAAATTCCTGTAGTTTTAAAGTTAGTAATAACACGCTAGATAGATGAATACTGCCATCCAACGGATATGGTTATATCCCGACGACTTTTTGCATCTTTCCACATTTTTCATAATGATTTTAAGCTCACTGATACTAATTTCCTTTTTATTTTCCATGTCATTGAATTGCTTCGTACATCACAAAAATATAAAAGTTATTGCGTAACAACTTTCTTAAGCTATTTTACTTGATAACTGAATGCAAAAACTCTTAAGCAATGCAAAAACCTATAACGTCTGTTGATAAAAATTCCAGGAATCATGAATATTTAAATTGTGAACGCAGACTTTTTCTGCCTACTATTTGAGTGCTTTCCTACAAAAAATCCGCTATCTTTCGTAGTTTTAATTCAAAACTAATTAATTCTTGCATGCTCAACATTTAAATAATAGTAAACAAATTCATAAAATTTTCTTAGGAAAAAAAATTATATTTCTATTAAATTTTACCTTTTGCTCTATGAGTTATGGGTGAACGCAGACTTTTTCTAGCTAGTGTATATATATAATTATTCCATTAATACTGTAATCGCTTCCATATTATTTATTCTTATTCAATACGCATCCAAAACAAGTGTTTTTAATTTATTCTCATGCTATTATTCACCACCATGTTATTATTGTCTCTTTCATGTTATTATTCTCTTACCCAACAGGTCGGAATGGAATCGTCCTTATTAACTTCGTTCCGAAGGTTAAGTTCGTCTGAAGGTTAAGTCTTTATATAGATGTGTTGACATGCAATTTTCCTTCAAATAAATGTTTGTAAACTATATCCGTTTTGATCTATAAAAAACTAGTTTCACTTTTGGGCATATATTGCATTACTTGCAACTCTCTCTCTATTTAATAGACAAAACACATACATGTACCTGAAATAAAACATTTGTTTCGATCATACATTTACATACCGCTTTATTAATTCCTCGATTTTTATAAGTGGCCATGTGTTTTTATTTTTGTTATATTATCAGGGACTTAAGATGTTACTTCCCTGCTTTCAATAGGAATACCTTGTCGGGTATTTTTTTTAGATTAAAGAAAAATAATTATTTTCAGAATAATTTTTCTGGCTAAATAATTTTATATTTTCTTTTAAGCCGTTTGGTAATTATATATCTATGATATATCCTTTTAAATTAGTTGTTACCATTTAACTTATAACTGTCTCTGTAATGAATTTTGAAATGGAATAATTTGAGAAAAACGGTAATTTCACAGTTCGCATTCTTTCATGAGGTTTGTAGTCATAATTGTTGTTTCTGCATCTTGTAGAAGTGTTTATTTATTGAAGGTTATATTTGATGAATTTGATGTTGTGATTGCCATTCGTAAAAAGTTCATGGAATATTAATAACAATGTACAGCAAATATACCTTATAGAAAATTGATTCTTGAAGAACGTTAACGATAGAAAGTAATTCTTCTGAAGAAAATGCAGTTGATTCGAGAGAAAAAATTCATCAACGCAGAAAGATCGCGCGCGCGAAGTCATTGATAAGACAAAAAATCTTCAAGGGATAATTGAACTGGAGAGGCTAATGGAAAATAACTATCAAAAACCTCTGGCGCCATCAATTGAATGTATGTAGGATTGAGAAATAAAAACCAGTAAAAAAACAATAATTTTAAAACAAATAATGTATTATTAATGATGATTTTTGAAACTATTTTTAAATAATAAAGGATGAACAAACATAAAATAAAAGTATTAAAATAAATTATTCATAATGAACTTATATTAAAAATATAAGTATGAAGAAAATTATTAAGGGATAATCATTATCAAAACAGTCATAAAAAACTTTTTTACATTAAATATATATATGCCTCGCCATCTAACCTTGATTCAGAACTAAGAAGTATTTGTTAAATATAGGATGTGTTTGATAAAGTCACGATAATACAAATCCAAAAGTTGAGAAGAAACCGAAACAGCTTAAAGCACCAAAATACATTCCGAAACTCTGCGTACAGGAAATCATCTTGCGGTATTTATGCTATAATTACTATTAAAATCTCGCTTTAGAAAATCAAAGTACTTGTCAGCAATTCTTCAAAATTTCCTTATTCAAACAAATGCAACAAAATTCACCTTAACGAGAAAAAAAAAAGAATGACCATCAAATAATCACCAGCCATCAGTGCCAAAAGTCTGCGTACACATACAAAATATAGCTTTTAAAAGACCTTTTATTGTGAAATATTTGCACTAAATCGTGGTTTTAAGTAATTATAAGCTTTTTTTACGATTTATTTAGGATATGAGATTCGAAAGCTTTTGTAGTTCCGTAGCAGGCAACAGAATAGAGATCGATATATTATTGTAAGAAAAATCACTATAGATCTTCAGAAAACAGAGAATTTTTTAAAGCAATTGTTGAAATTGTTAATAGAAGACATTCATTGATTCAAAAAGTGTTCATAAACTACAAATCAACTAAAATGTTAACGTCCAAGCCAAGATCCGGCAGCCCGTCTGCAATGTCACCTCGAGAGAATCTTCCTTTGTAATACTCTCTATAAAAACAAATCCAAGACTATAAGCTTCACAAATAGCTAAAAGCGTTTCTGAGATAGTGCAAAAAAGTGAGACTTAAGTTACAATTCGAAGAAAACTGATAAAGGAATATCATATCGGGCCCTAGTTGCACTGAGGAAGACAATCATCTTTCGAATAAACAGAGCTAAGAGACTTTGCCAAAAAAACACCTAAATAGGACACATATTTTTTTGAAAAATGTAATATATTCAATTGAAAGTAATTTTTGTAATTTAACATCAAAAAGCACAAAAATGTGCCTGCAAAAATTCCTGGACAGATCTTAAGTAAGAGAATCATTTTTCGACTATCAAACATGGAAGAGGAGGCATGATGTTTGAGAGTGCATTGGAAACCTTTCGGCTGGTAATCTAGAATTTATTGAATTAACAATGTACAAAATAGGTTACTTGAACCTAATGAAGTAAAATATCAGGGCATATGCCGAGAAATTTGCTGTGAGTAATGATTTTTATTTTCAACGTCAAAAAGGTACCAAGCAAAGGGCTCACATAGTGAAGTCATTGTGAAGCCATGGCTGTTCTGACATTGTCCAAAACCAATGCCGAAAGTCAACCTAGTCCCCAGACCTAAGCACAATGCAACATTTGTGGGATTTTCTCGAGTCAGGGGAACGTAATAACATCCAAGGAAACTCTCAAATCTATCATAGTAGAACAAAATAATCACAGATGAAACAACTAAGCTAGTTAAATCCTTGCCAAGTATGTTGAGAGAGTTATAGAAAAAAAGGATAAAAAGTATTAACTTTTAGTTACAATCCATTATTGTACAGGTTTTTTCCAGTGTTTGACGCAGACTTTTGACGCACACGATTTGTGTCGTTCTCAAGTTATAAATATTTGTATTATTTTATGTAATATTCAGGTGATGTTGCTTATACTATTTGAATTTACGACGTTAGAGGAATCAATAAAAAGTAGTATAGATTCAGAAAAACTTCATTTAATTAGTGATCTTCCCACAAATATGAAAGATGATCGCCTGTACGCAGACTTTCGGAGCAAGTGTACATAACACACAATTAAAACCTATTCAGATCATCGGTTCTCAATCCAAAATCAATCATAAAATCTGAAATATGAATTATTAAATTCCTATTCAGTCCTTGTGCGTTCTAAGTAAGGAAACATATTAATATTCGTAATTTCAATTTCATAATCACTTTAAGGAAAATAACAAGCCCGAAGTGTGATATTTTGCTGCTAAAAATACAAATAAGTGCATAAATAAAAAACTCGCTAATTACAGACATCTTAGGATTTCTGTTTACTTCGTCTGAAGCGATGAAATCTATTCCTGGTATATAATTACGCTCGCTATTTCGTAATTTTTAATGACGTTTGCTTGCGTTATCAATGATTACGGAATAAATCTTAACATGGAAGTAGAGAAGATAATAATAATTTCTCTGAAACGTATTTCTTATCTTCATTCCGAAAAGAAAAGTAATTATTATTAATTACTTATTATTAACTATTAAAATTATTTTTTCCTACTAATGCGATTTCTATCCAGCTCATTTTACTCGAAATTTAATTTCACTTAGTATTTTAAAAATTGGATTCGTAGTCCTTGAACCCCTAGATTTCTTGTGAATCCTTAGGATGAACATTAGGCTTAGTTATTTCTCAACCCTAAATTTAATTAAGAATTACTTACTTACGGATCATAATTAAAAAATTGTTAATTTCGACTACTGCTCTTTCATTTTACTATATAGATAAATTTGAAATAAATTTCAAAGCGTACTTAATATGTTTATAAATAAAGATTTTTGATATTCTGAGATACGTTAATAAAAAGCATTTAATCTTAAGGTATCCGACTACGTTCGGAACCTTGATTTTAAAAAGGCCCATAAATGGATAATTTTCATGATATTTAGTGTCATTTAGATTAGAATTCATGTATAAAATTGTTTTATGGACATTTTGGCAAAAAAAATTATTTAAATACAATATTTCGGCTAAAAATTAACTTAGAATAACCTATTTTCAAAATGTTCTCCTGTTGTGAAACATGCTTCTATTATAATAATATTTTGCCTGTATATAGCTCAGACCTCTGTACAGAGGCTCAACTATGAGTTTTGAAAAATTCACATTATTTTCAGAGTTGCAACCAATTGAAATAATTATCGGCGTATTTTCTTAAAATTTCTTCCCTCTGTTGTCGTAAAACATGGATAAACCCACTTCTAAGTTATATATTACAAAAATTGTAGTTGATTCTCTGCACAGTGGTCTGGGCTATATACGGGCAAAATCTTATTATAATAGAAGCCTTTTTCACAAAAGGAGAATATTTTGAAAATGGGTCATTCTACGCTCCTTTTTTGTCAAAATATAGTACTTGAATAATTTTTTATTGTAATACTATTCTTAAAACAATTTTATATACATCTTCTAAAGACACTAAATATCATAAATATTATCCATCTATACGCTTTTGCAAAATCCTGGTTCCGAACGTAGTCGGATACCTTAAGTAAAAGAAAAAATTTTCGTATTACAAGGAAAGGATAACACTTGCTGTGTCAATAATGTTGATAATTCTTTAAGGTCCAGCTCACACGATCGAGTGGATTAGACATTCTTATTAATTTAAGACCTGAAATATTTTTATCTTTAAATACTGCATTTTTCTGGTTATTAACACTATACTGACCTCAATGATATACTGAAAGAAATAAAAGTTTTTGCAGCTCCCTTGGAACGAAGAATAATGAATTAAAGAATAAAGAATAAATTATTAAAGAATACAGAATTAAAGAATAAAGATTAAATTATTAAAGAATACAGAATTAAAGAATAAAGATTAAATTATTAAAGAATACAGAATTACAGAATAAAGATTAAATTATTAAAGAATACAGAATTAAAGAATACAGATTAAATTATTAAAGAATACAGAATTAAAGAATAAAGATTAAATTATTGAAGAATACAGAATTAAAGAATAAAGATTAAATTATTGAAAGAATACAGAATTAAATAATAAAGATTAAATTATTAAAGAATACAGAATTAAAGAATAAAGATTAAATTATTAAAGAATTCAGATTTAAAGAATTGAAGTATTGAAGAATAAAGATTAAATTATTAAAGAATTCAGATTTAAAGAATTGAAGTATTGAAGAATAAAGATTAAATTATTAAAGAATACAGAATTAAAGAATAAAGATTAAATTATTAAAGAATACAGAATTAAAGAATAAAGATTAAATTATTAAAGAATTCAGATTTAAAGAATGAAGTATTGAAGAATAAACATTAAATTATTAAAGAATACATATTTAAAGAATGAAGTATTGAAGAATAAAGATTAAATTATTAAAGAATACAGATTTAAAAAAAAGAATGAAGTAGTGAAGTATAAATTATTAAAGAATATAGAATCATAGAATAAAGTATTAAGTAATACACAACTAATGATTATTGATGAGTGAAATATTAAGAATAAAGAATAAACTATAAGAGAATAAAGAATAAATTATTACAAAATAAATGATAGATTATTACAAAATAAATAATAAATTATTACAAAATAAATGATAAATTATTAAAGAATAAAGAAAAAATTATTAAAGAATAAAGCAAAAATTATTAAAAATGGAAAAATAAATTATTGCAGAATAAATGATTCTTTGATTAATTGGTTCATTTTTTTTTTACTTAACGAATTGTTTTATTTTACAGAAGAGCCTGGCTTCCAACCATTAATGGAAGAAGAATTTCTCATTCGATTCCTTCGAGGCAGAAAATACGATGTTGATCGAGCATTCAACACAGTAAAAAATTATTACTCATTAAAATCTCGCTATTCCGGTATCATCACAGATTTCACTCCAAAGGATCTCAAATTCATTCTTGAAATGGACAAGGTTTTTATATCGCCCAAGAGAGCTCGAGATGGAGAAGGAATTCTTATCTCATTTCTCGGTAAGACCTAGAATCCTTCAAATGAAAATTTGTTCCGCAATTGTTTGCTTATAAAATAGAAAAATTGTTCAAGACATTTCCTGCTGAAAAATAGCTTTCCAGGTAGATGTTGGTCAAGAGATCATTTGCTCAGTTTGACATAGTTAGATGATGTGAAAAAAGTTAAACACGGCGAGAAAAATGCAGTCAATAAGAATATCGCAAATGGAAGGATGCAAATATGCTATGTAAATGCCAATGTAGTTAGCCAATGAAAAGTTTTGTATCGAGAAATAGGTAAACCAGACAGTCGTATAAGGAGCCAGCGTTGTAAAGGGCTCTAGAATTTGCATGTGTGCGGATGTTTGAAACTTTCATATGATTAATTTTCCAGACAGAAATGCTTCAATGGCTTTCAGAATACCAGGAACAGATCGTGAAAGCTTGGATTCTGTGAGACGCCTTGCTGCAATCAATCAATCACAAATATTGTTCTTTTTTCTTGTTCCGTTATCTCACGATTACATAAATATTCCGTGG
This sequence comes from Trichonephila inaurata madagascariensis, assembly GCA_019973955.1. NCBI lineage: Eukaryota > Metazoa > Arthropoda > Arachnida > Araneae > Nephilidae > Trichonephila > Trichonephila inaurata. Next base: position 31,920 of record BMAV01016741.1, on the reverse strand, counting down.
CCGCGGTAGCCGAGTGGTATAGGTATCGGATCGTGGCTTGCCTTGTCACGAGTTCGAGCCCAGTACCACTAAAGACCCGCCGTGTAGGGCAGCGATGCACGTTAAATCTGTCGAGAGCTGAAACGTCCTCCCGTTGGTGTGGTGTGGTAGTTAGGAGAGGGGTGCCAGCTCAGGTGTCGTCCACGTCACTTGACCATGGTTCAAAATTACGTGGTCCGTCGCCAAAAGCCCTCATGGGGCTGAACAGTGCGACGTTAATATTCAATCAATCAATCAATACATACATAAATATTCCAAGCAAGCCAAACAGTTGCCCGAAGACCTGTGGTCATTCGCCTAATATTACAAAAGATCAACATATTGCCATTCCAGCCCAATTAAGTTAAAGAGCTTTCTTCTCCCGTGTGGCATCTATGGCTGCAGCGTGTATTTGTAAACTATTATTGTGTGCACCGAAGGGCTACATATGAATGGACTGTACATCTGGATACTACGGGTTTGTGTATACCGTATGTATTCTTATCAGTCCGATCCAGAAAGGCACTATTAAAGTGGTGTTGGCAAAATGTCAGTTGTATTGTGCATGATTGGGCCAATGTTATTTTCCCGGAGAAGTCGAGGTTTGCCCTGGAGTCACAGATGACAAGCTTGTAAGAGTCAGGAGAGAACAAGACACATATAATAGGTTTCAGAACATCATGCATTACAAGCACCATGTTGTGGGCAGGGCTTTCATTGGGATATCATACTTACTTGCATATCTATAGAACGCGCGCGCGTATAGAGCAGGGATGGCAAACCTTTTTGAGACGTGGGTCAAATTTCGTTCATATTTTTTTAGTACTAGCGCGTGGGTCACTAATGCCCATTTGCACCAGAGTTAATTTTAAAGAATTTTTTTTAACTGAGTATTTTTAAAACTAAACATCTTCAAAATTCAATTGGGTTAATGGGTAAAAAAGGGGGCAATGAAAGTCTCTTTCTACAAACATAATCTTACAAAAGTGCATTTTATCCGAAGAAAGTGCTTTAAATATAGTTATTTGCTTTGGTTTTCGATTTTTTTCAACAAACAAAATGTGAGTAAAACTGTACACTTTATTTGATATTTTGTAAACACTTTTGCTTTAATTCAAATCCTACATACTTTCTTATACAATCGTTGTCATTTGCGTAACTTTGGAACTGTAAGGATCAAACTGAAGATAATAGGCAGCATTTAAATTGCTTTTGTGTAAATTCAGTGCTTGAAAAAATTCAAATAGAATATAAATAATCCATACTCTAATTAGAAAATCTACATAAACCCGCGCTTAAGCAAACAAGTGGTTTCCTAGTAATCGTAGGTTAGTTAAAAAGCTTGCGTGGGTCAGAGTCTGACCCACGGGTCACAGGTTCGCCATCACTGGTATAGAAGGCTGTCTGGCATCGAAATTAAGTCCTTAAATCTTAAGAAATTGTAGGCTTCAGTCAGTGGCGTAACGGAGAATACTAGGGCTCCTTGCAAACTCAGGTTTTGGGCCCCAAGCCTCAAAACGTTCTTGGCGTTAGTCAAGCTTTGGGCCCCTAGACTTCCTGTACCCCCTCGCATTGCGGGGGTGTACGTTACGCCTCTGGCTGAAGTTTTAATCTTGATTTCGTTATAATGGACGATAATATACGTCTCCTTAGAGCCTGACATCTTGGAGAGTGAAGAAATTGCCCGTATGCATCGGCCGCTGACATACCTGATTTGCCAAAATCCTATTGAAAATCTTTGGGATGCTCTGGGACGTGCTATGGCTGCACGTTTCTCATCTCTAGACATTTTCACTTCGTGATGGACACACTCTAAAAAGACTGTATGAGTTTTAGGGGGAGGCACTAGTGTAGGCACTATTAGACTGTTATTGTCGAGTTTGTTTGCTCATTTTGGATTTAAACATCATTTGTAACTGGCTCCAATATGATTCCATCATATAACTTACAAAATTCAATATTATTTCCATTTTTGTACGTGATACTTTGTTGTACTTCAAGCATAAACATATTTGTTGCCGTATTTCGTGTCAATGAAAGCTGTCAATTTTTTCACATGTTACCCTTTAGTGCATAAATTTTGGCATTGAGTTTATTATTACATTATTTTGTCAATGAATCAAATATAAATACAAATATGATCATAACAAGTAATACAAAAAAAATTAAGTCAATTCCTACTTAGATCAACAAAGAAAAATTTTATTTTAGCTACTTTTAATTAAATAGTTACAATTAATGAAAATTTGTATATACATATGACAGAATCACAACATTAAGTGGTAATTCATTTTTATTAATTATCATTAAAGTATCGTATTGTCATCCAAAACAATCGTGTATTTAAATTTCAGTTTAACTGAATGCTTTTAAAACGTGAGAAAAAAATCTTTTCAAGTTTTGACACAAGTCGCCAACGTGGCTGTATTTGCAATTCTTTGAATAATTAGTTTTTAATCAATTAATTTTTATTAATTATAATTAAATTATTGTATTGTCATTCAAACTAATCATGTATGTAAAATTTCAGCTCAATTGAGCGCCTTAAAATGTATTTTATTAACAATTGAAAGTTCCACCAAGATAAATAAATAAATATATAGAGAGTGTGATCTAATAGTAAGAATTATATATAAAAAATAAAAGGATTTTTGTTGAAAAAAAGTTTTTCATTCAGATATTCGCTAGAAATATGTAAACGGTAATTGTGCAGATAAAGAAAAACAAAAAAATTACAAACACAAACATTATGTTAATTAAAAGGAATGTAAGATATTAACTAATTTGTTGGTTAACACTATGGGTTTTTTTTCAAACGTAGGTTCTTTCGATACTGACGTATGTACTATTGAGCAGCATATAGCCGCATGCTTAATTGGTATAGAAGTCGGATTGGAGACAGAGGGTTCACAAATATGTGGAAGTCATTGTGTTATCGATATGAAAGGCATGACTTTTAAGAAATTAAAGCACTTCTGTCATCCATCTTTGATAACCTTTGTTGCCAGATTTGCACAGGTAAATACAAGATTATTTTTTTAATTTATCTGCTCAAAGAGTAATCAGTTATTTTTACTCACATTTTTAAATTTCAGCGTTTTTAAAATTCCAATGAATTGCTTCTCTCGTTCTGTTTTTATATAATTCACAATCTTTTTAAGTCCTAATCGATTTATTAATTAGAAAGACAATCAAGCTTTTTAAAATTTTTAATACATTATATAAATAATTTTATATATTTTATATTATTTATTATACGAGGTTGTTCATAATACCCTGAAAGGTTTCAGAGTGCTGTTGTAAAAAAACTATGACGAATACAGCAAAAAAGAGCATATGAAAGAATACAGAAAAAATTCGTTTTATTTACATATTCAACAGGTGTTCGATATGTGAAACCTTGATCCCAAGGTATACATCAATACGATAGTACAGTTCTTGCCCCATTCTACTCAACATGGTACTATCAACGTTACTGAGACAGCACGTCATCATTTCCTTATTATTCGAGTTATCCTAAAACTTGTTCTTTTACATAAGACCAAAATTTTCGTATCCCTTTTCCATGTGATGTGACAGAATGGCAGAAAGGAGATAACAAGGGCTGTCAATAACGTTGATGGCAACTTGTTGAGAAGAGTGAGGCAGAGGAACTGGATTATTGCATTGCCGTGTGACCAAAGGTTCACATATAGAACACTTGTAAAGCATGTAAATAAAACAAATTTTTTCTGTGTTCTTTCATATGCTCTTTTTTTGCTGTATTCGTCTTAATTTTTTTTTCTACAGCGCTCCGAAACCTTGGGGGCATTAGGAATAACCCTATATATTAGGTTATGGATATAACAATGTTTTTAATTGTTCTAATATATTTTTTAAAAATCCTAAATTAGCGTTAAAACTTAAAATACATTCAAAAAGTAAGCAACAAACAATAAAAGCGTATCTCTAGAAAAAGGAAGGGGGTTTTTTTTGTTTCCAATGGGACTGTGGATTGGTATTCAACATTTCAGACCTAGTACACTCCTCGGGAGTTGGTATCACTTTTAATTGCGACACCATATAGGTGGACTACCAATCGCCGCAATGTAATTTTGACGCCCAATTTCCTCCCTAGAGGGAGGCACCTGAGCTCTGACGAGGCGATGTAAAAGAAACAAAATTTGCATATGTACCTCGCAATGATTCGTAAAAGAATTTCCCCAGTAAAATATGTGCATAATCAGGACTGTGTAGTGCTATCGATTCAAAAACAGGTACATTTCAGCAATTATTTCTGCAGTTTCATTGCATGTTATGTTTGTTTGGAGCTCATTTCTTCGTTTCCTTGCTCCAAATTTCCGAAAATGAGTCGTTGACGGGACTTGAGTAAAAACATAGCTGGTATATAATAGGATGAGCCTATTCTGTCGAACGACCATCAGAGATTGTTTGACCTTAAGGTGTCAATCGTTCGACCATCAACCACTTGCGAAATCGCTATCTAAATGAAAATACAGACGTCCTAGCTGCTAGTTCTGTATAAATAGCGATTCCCGACGGATACGGATCTGGAGAATCCCATGAACTCGGATCTCAAGTTCACAATAGCACTAAAAGATACCGTTAGTTATGATGGTGTCATAGTTGGGGCAAGGTTATCATTCGGAGGCCAAATTGTGTGATCTCCACATTTTTGTCCCATTTTTTGTTGTTATTTATCGGGATGTAAGTCTCGATCCATACGTACATCCCTCATTGGCAACCATGGGTCCTGATGCCCTGTTTGTGGATGATAACGCAGAAATACGTAGAGTTCGCGTTGTCAGTCGATACTTGGAACGTGAAACACTGCCTCGAATAAAATAGACTACCTGTTCCTTCGATTTGAACTCAGTAGAGCATATCTGTGAAATGCTCAGGAGACGTCTTCCTGTTCTGAGCATTCCTCCCCAAAACCTTAATAATCGACAACACGTTTTGGTCCCAGATCCCACAAAGAGGAGATTAATGATCTTACAGGTACGAATCGTCACTGTTGAGGCTGGATCTTAGTAGAGGTGATTACTTGCCTACTGATAAATGTTTGTAATGAAACATTTTTTTCGCACAAGTTAGGGACATTATTGTTTATATTGCTTATTTGTAAGCTAATTATTGTTTTCCTGTGTTCTTTTGCGCGTCATCGTCTCTTATTCAGTTCAACGACCTGTGAAAATTTCATTGCGATTCAATAAATTGTTTTCATTTTATTGCCATTTTTTTTTTTTTTTTTGATACAGAGTGTACTTTCGTGAATTTTATCTAAATTATTTTAGAATAAGGTATTCAATCTTGTTAGTATAAAAGCAAGAAAATATATTTATTTTTAGGATGTTGTACCCTGTCGCATAAATGGAGTCCACTTTGTGAATGAACCGTTCTATTTTGGAGCAACATATAATATCATCAAACCATTTTTTTCGAAGAAACTCAGAGAAAGGGTAAGTATGAATTTGTGGATAAAATGTATAACAAAAATATCCTGGGAAAATTATCCATTGTATCTTTAGGATCAAAAGAACAAAAATATTCATGTAATGGTTTATAGAAAAGAATATTTTATGAAATCTATAGTAAATTGCTTTTAGTCACATAAAATTTACTTTAGTTTAAGTTGGTTTCTCAACAAAAAAAAAAAACAAAAAAGTACTGTAAAATTCGGCGTATAGCGTGCACCTATACTTTCAAAATGCAATTTTTCATTTTTAGGTATATTCATTATTTTAGGTTTTTTTACGAAGAAATCTGAAATGTACGTATGTGGAGGATAGAATCCGCACCCTATGGATTCGAAACCGAGTAATGTAACTACAAGGCAAAAGCGATCACCTCTTTCCGGGGGCTGTTACTGGCTCTTGTAGTTATTCGCTACATATGTTTTGAAGTCATTTTTTCGAGATATTATTCTAAGCTTTGGAAAAAAAAAAAGTAGTATACTTCTAGAACTACATTCTTTTAAGTCCATTAAGTATGTCATTTCTTTTAAATAAAAAGTATTTCTATCTATGCAGAAGTCTAATTTTTTTCCTATGCTCATCTTCTTTTATTTTTGAAGCTGTCATTTTTATATGCGGCGTATAACGCGCATTCGTAAATTTTTATCTTATTTGTTGTGATAAAAGTACACGCTATACCCCGAATTATACGATTTATGATTCAAAAAAATCTGGCATACTGAGATCCGTGTTTGTATGGGAGATAGGGACCGTATAAACGAACGTGTGCAGTAAAATAAAACCCATGTAAAAAGTCCCACATAGAAAATATTAGGTTGGGGAAAAAGAAATCCATTATTTTTTCGGTAGATGGCTGTAGAGTCGATATCTCGTGAAGTATCGATCGAACAATTTCAAATTTATGCTCGTTGGCAAGGTGACATTTCCCACTAAAAAAGTTTTTTTGCTGTTTTTTGTTTGGTCCATCCAGTTGTGAGTTACAGGGTGTTAAAAATGAAAGTCAACAAAGAGAGAAAAAATTTGTACATTTTACAGTTTTTCTTTGATAAAGGCGAAAATGCAAGCCAGGTGGCTGAAATTGTGAATGATGTTTACGGTTCGGATACTCTCTCTGCAACAGCTAATTACGTGCAATTTTGGTTTCCTCGATTCCGTTCAGGCATTTTTGATGTTAAAGATGCACCTAGCACAGGTAGGCCCGTCATCGAAAATGTCGAGGAAATCATAGAAATAATCTAAGTTGACTAAGCATGTTAGTATTCGTAGCATCGCCTAAAAGCTAAAGATCGACCATAAATAATTTTAAACCATTTGCGCAAAATTGGATTAAAAAAGAAGCTCGATGTTTGGGTGCCACACCAATTAACACCAAAAAACATGATGGATCGAATTTCCATCTGCGAAGCCTTGGCCAAACAGAATGAAATCGACCCATTTCTTAAGCGGATGGTGACTGGGGATGAGAAATGGGTCACATACGACAATATTGTGTGAAAACGATCGTGGTCAAAGCGTGGTGAAGCAGTTCAAACGGTGGCCAAACCAGGACTAACGGCCAGGAAGGTTCTACTGCGTATTTGGTGGGACTGGTAAAGAATCATTTATTATAAGTTGCTTCCGTATGGCCAAACACTAAATTCAGATCTCTACTATCAACAACTAGACCGTTTGAAGCTGGCAATTGACCAGGAACGGACAGAATTGGACAGCATAAGAGATGTTTTGTTCCATCAAAACAACGCCAGGCCACACACGTCTGTAATAACTCGCCAGAATTTCTGGGAGCTTGGTTGGGAAGTTTTAATGCATCCACCATATAGTCCGGATCTGGCACCAAGCGATTACTATCTTTTTCTTGCATTGCAAAACTTCCTGAGTGATAAGAAATTGGGATCAAGAGAAGATTGTGAAAATCAATTACTAGAGTTTTTCGCCAATAAGGACCCAGACTTCTATGGAAGAGTCATTATGAAACTACCTTTAAAAGGGCAACGTATTATACAACAAAACGATGCATATTTGACCCAAATCGGACAATCCAAAACATGTTAAATAAAGTCTTGAATTTCATGCAAAAATAATGGATTTCTTTTTCCCCAACCTAATATGGAAATTAGAACCAAACGATGTAGCTGAAAAATATATTTTCGTAACAAGAAGAAATTTAATTTACGCGTAGAAACGTGATTGAAAGCTTTATTTTCTTACCGTAAAATCTGGCGTATAACGCGCACTTTTAACACAAAAAATAAGATCAAAATTTACGGATGCGTGTAATACTCTGGGTAAAGAAATGATATCTTTAAAAATAAAAGAGAGATGAGATTGAAAATCAGGCTTCTACGTTTGCCGAAATGCTGTTTATTTAAAACACACACACAAATGACGTAATGAACTTAAAAGAGTTGTAGTCAGGGATTGCCATACCGGTATTTTGTGAGCGATTTGTACAATTTTGTAATACCGGTATTCACAAGTTTAAATACCGGTTTTTCGCGGTATTTACTAGAAATTCTCTCTCTCTCTCTCATTTAAAATTGTCCCCATTATATGTTCAGGGATCGCTAACATAGCAAAATAATATACGTTTTTGTTTGTGTATCTCCCTAACCGGCAAAATTAATTAGATTGGGGGTATAAAGTTGCACTGTACAATCAAGAGAAGTGATAAAATATGAGAATCATCCAAGGAAGTGGGCCAAAAAACTATCCTATTACAGCTCAGAGCGATATTGCACACGCGCAGGATTTGTAGTCTGATATTCGCGTATCTGTGAAAACAAGGTTGCGGTTGTGAACAAAGTGTGTAATATTTCGATATATTTTAAATTGTTGAGTTCGTTATTCACATTGTATTTGCATATCATATATTAGGGTTCGAAATATTTTTCAGTTATTTTATATATATATATATATATAGTGATAAATAACAACCCATAATAATGAATAAGAATAAATTTAAAGAACATAAAAATTCACATTTGATAATACTTCGGTTTGGTTTCATTATTCATATGATTGAAGGAAGAAGGTTCGTTCTGGGTACCTTCCGTTCCGAACGCGAGTGTTTAACCAATCACGCCAAAACGATCGTCTTCGCGTGATGTTGGGGTACTAGTTAATATAGATATTACACCGCCGCATACTCCTCTGCCACTTTTTCGGCGAATAGGCGAACAAACGATACCATATTCGTGGTGAGCATGTAAGCAGTTGCGTCACTTGGTGGGTTGCGTCATTCGTGCGAGACGGCTTTGAAAATTGCGTCATTTGTGTCAGACGACTTTGAGAATTAACGGCTTATTTGCGTCAATGTTTGACGGCTTGGTTGCTTTTGTGGTGGATAGATGGCGCCACGACTGCGGCGCGTGAAGGGTGCCGTTCCTTTGCAAGGCCAGGATCACTGAAGGAAGAAGGTTCGTTCTGGGTACCTTCCGTTCCGAACGCGAGTACTTAACCAATCACGCCAAAACGATCGTCTTCGTGTGATGTTGGTACTAGTTCATATAGATATCACACCGCCGCATGATGAAAAGAATATGGTGGCACAGTGTAAATAAGATGTTCCTTTTCTTTTTTTGTGATTCTTTATATACTGTTATAATTTATAAGTTACAAATTATTTTCGTGACATTTACACTCTCTTAAAGCAACTGGCAAATAAAACAAAAAAAAACGGCTGTGTTTTCTTTCTTTTTCTAAAATTTCTACTACCGGTATTAAAACCGGTATCCCGGTATTAAGATCTAAAAAATACCGAATACCGGTATTGGATTTTTGGTCCGGTATTGCAATCCCTAGTTGTAGTTCTAGAAATGTACTATTTTTCAAAATCCTGGGATAATACATCGAATAAATGACTTCAGAACATAACTTCATACATACATTGCAGATTCCTTCACAATAAGGAAGGTACGCCTTTTTTGGCAAATATACCTGGAAATTAAAAAAGGCAGCTTGAAAGTATAGGTGCGCGTTATATGCCGATGGGCGTTGTACACCATATTTTTCCGATTCGCGTGTAAGTTGAGAGTTCGTTTTTGCTTCAAAAACTTTATCCAAATTCAAAAACAGTAACACAGGTGGAATATTTTCCAGTTAAACTGAAGTGAAATAAAACGCCAGAAGATTTATGATTATTATGATGTAAAACTATCTACCTTTTTTTTTCTAAGTTCATATTAGGAATCCACCCGCCAAATATAAAACTATGCATTTAGTGGTCAATGAAGTTTTAAAGGTTGGCTGATCTAAACTGAATGGAGAGACAAGTTATATATAAACAAAATTAAGTTAATTCCTACTTTGGTGGCGCATCTGTTGCAGCTAGTTCTAACTTCATGAGAAATGACACAGAATAAATTTAAAATAAAAAATAAAATTTAATTATTGAATTCCTTCCTTCCTCATTGGCACGACAGCCCAGGGTGGGCCTTGGCCTTCTCAAGAAACCTTTTCCAGGCCAGCCTTCTTCCTGACAGTGTTCTCCAATTCCTAGTTCTTAAGGCTAGGAGATCTTTTTCTATACCATAAGTCCATCTGAGATTTGGCCTGCCCTTTCTTCGTGTGCCAATTGGTTGAGCATTGAAGACCTTTTTAGTGGTGCGGTCTTCGTTCATTCTGACAACTTGACCCACTCATTTAATTCGTTGTATTTTGATAAAGTTAACAATGTCAGATTCTTTATATGATCGACAGAGCTCTAAATTTGGTCCTCTTCTCCATGTTCCATTTTCCTGAATTCCTCTAAAAATAAATCTTAAAATCCTGCTTTCGTAGATACTTATCATGTTCTCATCTGTTCGAGACATGGACCAAGTTTCACATGCATAAGTTAATACTGATCTTAAAAGACTTTTATACAATAAAACCTTTGTTTTTCTTTTGATTTTCAATTTCATATATTTTCGTATTCCATTAAGGCATCTATTAGCCATAGCGATTCTCTTTTGGAATTCAGTAGTACAATCGTTTCTATTGTTAATTTCCGAACCTAAATAAATGAAACTGTCAACAACTTCAAACTTATACTCTTCAATTTTAAAGTGTGAATTGTTAAAACATGATTTAGTGCAAGGCATGAATTTGGTCTTTTTCTCATTGATTTTCAATTCCATCCTGAGGGTCGCTTTTTCTAAAAACAAGAAGGCTTGTCTTAGTGCGGTGGGCGTTTGGGCAATGATATCAATGTCATCAACAAAAGCCAACAATTGCATTGATTTATAAAAAATATTTCCTCTGGTATTGATATTATCCTTCTATTCCAATGACATTATAATAAAAGATTTTTTTAAAAAAATGAAAAAAAAGGATCTTTATTATTTGCATAAATTTCAGACGATAAAAATAGGCTCGCCTGAAAGATTATATGTAATCGAACGAATATAAAATCATTCAAAATGACATAATCAAAACAATAGTGAACCTTGCATTGGACAGTTCGAATAGTGACATTGAAAGATAATTTTTGTGCAATTTTTTTTCAAGTCCTAAAATTGAGGCAAAGATAGTATTTTAAAAACACCCGTGTCTAGCGATAAAATAATTACAAAATCACATAAAATGACGTAATAAAAAAAGAGTGAACTTTTCATCAGCATGTGAGCTTCCATTCAAGTACTAACAATAAAAGATAATTCTTGCATGGAATGGAATTCTTTTCTTTTTTCAAATTCCAAAAATCAAAGCTAAGATAATAAGTCACAAAAAATATCCGCCAGGAATCGGAAGGAAAAGAACTGCGCAAGGAAATGCTGTGTAGATATGGATTATCAGTAATAAAAATTACCTTGGAGGTTCAATAAGTCCTTGAAACTACTAGATAATGTCAGTTAAAATAAATTTTATCTTTTTTCGTTCCATTATATTCATGAATGAGAGCGAAACTTTATTTATTTATTTCCTTTTAATGTAAAAACTCTTCCTGAAAGATTAGCTCTGTTCATTCAACAGAATAACCACGATTTAAAACCTTTTTTCATTACATTGTAATTTAGTTATATTACTTAACCAGAAAAATATAATAGTGCGCTCACAGCTAAAAATTCACGTCAAATTTATTGCAATATACCAAGGGTCTTCTCTCAAACTGTGTTCCACGGAACCCTGGAGTTCGTGTTGTTATATACATATAAAATAATGAACGTGAACTAAGGTATATACAGAAGGGGTAGTTCTAAGCTACTGAAGAAACCGTATCATGTAGTTCCACTCATACTTGGAGGCGATTCCAATACTGATTTCGATAAAGGTGAAGGATTGAGATTAGTACAATGAGAAAATCAGAGCTTAATTTGGATTTTGTTTCTAGTATAGCACTGGGGTGACTAGGTATGGTATAAACTTTGATGCGATGTTTTCACGATTCGTAAATCTACCGACATTCTCGTATCATACTTTAGTTACCACAAGCCTCTTGTCAAAGTGATTAATAATGCCGAGAGTATTAATGTAATTAATACTCAAAGTGATGAGAATAGTGAAGTAAATCAACCTTCTTAACAATGTATTTATGTACTATGAGTGAAATACATTTATGTAACATAATTTATGTATATTATTTTATAAATTTAAGGATAATTAAATTAGATTAAAAATTAAATTCTGTATCTAGCACTTAACTCATCTTTTTCCTCGCCTCTTCAAGTATCAAACTAATCACCCATTTATTTATTTCGAACATATGGGCTAGCCAATAAACGTGTCTAATTTCAGATCGTTATATTTAATAGCCCTATATGTCAGCATTAACTTCCAAGAGCACTCATGAACGCCACGATCGGTGTTTTAAGTGTTTAACCCACTTAAGATTTTCAGTGGCGTTCTTTTTCTCTCTGCCTCTTGCGTCAGAAGAGATGCACTCATTCTAGAATAAAGACCTTTTTTAAAACTAAGTCTGTTTCTGACTCCAAAAACATGTCATATATATATTATTTAACCGAATCAATATGAAAAATGTGAATAGAATAAAGAAAATGCATGCATGGTTTCAGTAGTATAGGAGATGCATTTATTTCCCCTGTTTGCCTATTATATAATCAAAGACAACCTTATTTAAGAAATATGCTCCAGTCGTACGTCGAAGTCCCAAAAACTCAAACAACTTTCCCGCCTAGATGAAGAACTAAAGCCACGCCTCCCAGATCCCATCGATTGACCAATCACCGTCATTCCACTCAGCAGAATGAAAAAAACCCTTTCGTCATGCCCAACATCGCAGACAATCCAGATATGGGATTGAGGACTGTTTTTACTGTCCGGATCTCCAAAGAATAACGCCTATTCAACGTACGTTGGAGCCGACATACACAATTTTTTATTATTATTATTGGTAAGAGATAAAATAATTCACAGATTACGTGTAGTGCAAGTATCACACGTAATATAGGGCTTAACATATTTAAATAAACAAAAAATAAAGAAAATAAAAGACAAATTGCAATTAAAAAGAAAGCAACGGAATTAGAAAGTGTGACTGGAAACAAGTAGATTCGAATTCAATTTATGATATCTTAAAATTGCGAAGAGCTTTCCAATTATCTGAACTGCATGGAGATGAAGAAGCAGTTTAATGTAATTGGTGCGCACAAAGCATAAAAAAAAATTGGGGAAATAATTTTAGTTTTCTTTCCACAGATGCACTTCCATAGCACCGATCTGGAAAGTTTACATAAATATCTTCCTCCTGAAACACTCCCTGAAGAATTAGGTGGACATTTAGGAAAGAAGGATTTTCAAGATTTTCGAACTATGATGCTGCAGAACAACGCTCTCTTAGATAGATTGAATACATACGTCTTTGAAGGCAAAAAATCGTCCAATCAAAGCAATAATTCGTGTCCTAAACTTGACTTAAACACTGACGTGACAACGAGAACTCTGTTTAATGTGACTCCTCCCTGAGTGAGTTGTAATTGGATGATGTATGTGTGTAAATATAGCTCACGTGTTTGTTTTTTTCTCAATTGCATTCACTACCAAACATATTTTTATTATTTCCTAATAATAATTTATGCTGTTTATTTTTTGTTTATACAACGCAACGCAAAGAATTTTTTTTCATATATTTCATAGAATTTTCTTTAAAAAATGTTTTTTCTGAATATTAAAAAAGATTACTTGTTTCGAGAAACTGAAAATGACTCGTTTTTCATGATATTCAAAGACAAAGTAGTTTAATTGTGCTTCTGTATATAATTAAAAATTATTCTAAACAATAAACATGTTGCGTTGTTTTATTCAAAAAAGAACATTGGAAATGAAGTATTTGTAGTTTTTACACTTTTTGTGTGAACTTTATTTTAAGACTATTAGTTTTAATAAACATGTTTATGTGGTCAACTACGAATGGTCAAACATGAGTTGAAATATTTGCTATTTTTTATAAATTTCGAAAAGTGCATTCTTTGACACGTTAAGTGCCGTGTCAATTGCGTGTGATTGACAGCATACTTTTTCTGCAGGCTACAGTATTGTATATTAATTGAAAATATAAAATATAGGAAACTACATTCGTTAATATTTCTTAAAGCTGTCTTCGGCAAAAGTACGAGAGCTTATACTAAACGCAAAGCACATTTTCAGACAGAAAAAGGTCTCAATTCCTTGGAAATTTTCAATATTATAGCTCACACCTCTGTTAACAATATAGCGTTTTTAAAAATTTAAAAATATTCCATGAATACCTTTTTTATATTTTAATACGGGAAGAAACAGATCATTTAACATTACGGTATAGGAGAAAATACGCAAAACACATTTTATACCAGAAAAAATGGATCAACTCTGTTAAAAATGGGAAGTAAGATAAAAAAAGGCTGCTCTCTAAACGATAGTGAAGTCAGAATATCGTATTCAACTTTTATTTCTTTTACATCTGAAAAAAATGTTCCAAATTCGAGTGCTATTCTTTAACATTAACCGAAGATAGCTTTAAATAATTTCAAGATAATGTTACAAATGCAAAAAATAATTTTAAAAAATTAATGAGTTTTATTGAAACACAGTAAACATAAAAAAATGTCCTTTCCAAGTTTTAAGATATGCTTTATTAACATTCTAGAAATTTTTCTTCTGAATAAAACCACATTGTTCTCATAGCATAGTTTTCAATATTTTCCCCCCTTTTCAATATTTCCCCCCTTTAAACATGTTTCCGGGGGGGGGGGGGAAGTAACGAGATTTTTTTAAGAATATTTGAAGAACTACTACATGAAATTCCTTCATCCGAACAATTTCTAAGTTTGTCAGGCATACTACTATTTTTTTTCGAAATTCAGTAACACGCATATTTTTCTTGTTAATTTTTTTTTTTTGTATAAAATATGATAATATAATAGGCCCCACTCACACAGAAGCGGTAAGCAAGACAAAATATCATGAACACTTAACGCGTTAAGAAATATTTTCCATTTAGATTTAATTAAAAAAAATTTTTTAAATTTTGTTTTGTAAAATAACGAAATGTGAATTACACATATAGGAAACTGTTTTATACAAGTATATACAAAGTTATTTTGCACTATTTTTGAACTTTCAAAGTCACTTTTTGTGGGTTTTTTTTCTTATTTATTATTTTTTGATAAACTTATGTGCATATTTTTCTGTTGTTATGTGCTGTTGGTAATGTGCACTTCTAATTTTACTTTTAAATTTTGAATTTATAGGAAATAAAATTTTTTTTCTCGTATTGGTATTTGTGTATAGTGTCTTTCAATTGTGGAAAAACTAAACTACTACTAAAAACTGTACTACTAAATGTGAAAGATATTTATGTAAAGGAAATAGTTTTTTTTAAACAGTACTATGTGTTATTTATTATAAATGACGGAAAAATTAAATAATATGATAATATTGACAACCGACACATCAAAAAAAGTTATCTGAAATTTTTCTGAAATTTATTGGAGCATTGATAAATCTCACAGGTTGGTTTGAAAAATTTTGCTGTTTTAGAAAAAGGACACTAAAATTAAGTTAAGGGTATTATTACATGCATGAAAGAGTAAAATGCCAAAAACAAGACTCTTTTTTTTATGGGACATATATCCTTAAAAATTTCCAATAGACCTTAGATTTTTTGCGATCTTAATAAAGATATTTTAATTATTCTGTAGAAATACAAAAATAATTTTTTAGTTTCAAAAATTTTTTTATTTCGGTTCAATTTAAGTTGGACATAATTTTTGAGATCTCATAATACATGCTTATGTTTAGATACCATTTTTTAAAAAGTATCTCTTAAATACGTAAAACATTTTTGAACATATATAAAGCAATACACAAAATATAGTAAACCTATTTTTTAGTAAACTATTAAGAATATTGTAAAACTTATATATATTAAAATTTTTTATTTTTCTCCCTTTTTCACTTGTAAAACCCTTTTATAAAAAACTATACACTACTTCGACTAAAAAAAAATAGTTTTACTATATGCACAGGTATTTCGTATAGAAGTATAAGAAATTTGGAACCATATAGTGCAATTTTTTTTTTAAAAAAGTGTACCTAAAAACAAAAAATTATGCTTTGGAGAAAAAGTGAAAAAACTAAACATTTGTAAGCGTTTGTTTACATTTTTGTCAATTGCTTTTTTCATATTTTAAGGCTATGTTATCAACGAACATATAAGTGTTATACATTTTTAGATTCAGAAAAATATGCACTATTATTTAATACTAAAATTGAACAATCGGCTTTTCGAATGCGTATGATGTCCTAGTTCCTTTAAAGCCGGGGTGGGCATTACGTCGATCGCGATCGACAGGTGGACCACCAAGTTATTTTTAGGTGACCGCCTCAAGATGTGAGCAGCTACATATTATGTACGGAAATATTCAAGATTGGCTGACAGTAAGCACAGACTAAGTCTTCTGACTATAAGAACGAAAATTAACTTAAGATGAAAATGTTTTATTTCCTAATGTATTGGAATTGCTTGATAATAAATGCATCATTTGATATTTTATTTGCGGCTATTATTATTATTATAATTGCACCTTGCGTTTTACTTTAAAAGCGGTTTTAAAAGTGTTAGTCCTTTTATTTTATAGTTCTGTACGAAGAGTACATGTTCCATATTTATTAAATAGTTATAATTCATATTGTAGACCTTTTTCTTGCCTCACCACACCTACGACACTGGGCAGTGGAGCAGACAAGAATTTTTAGGGGGGAGGGAGAAAAATAAATTACTAAATAATAATTAGCATTAATTAATAAAAAAACTATTAATAACAAATATTTAATTAAATTTTACGTACTATATACATGGAATTATAATCAATCGGGAGAAAAATAAATGATTATAGAGGAGGGTCCGGCCCCCCGATCCCCCCCCCCCCCCCCCTTTGTGTTCACCACTGACACTAGGCGGACCGCAGCACCTTGAAAAACTTAAAAGTAGTCCGTACCTTGGAAAAGTCTGCCCACCCCTGCCTTAAAGAATAACACTTAAATTGGCAATAGGTTTCATTTTTCCATCATTGTATATGATGAACCAAAAGTCTTACCCAGATTATAAATATTTTTGTGTTCAAATTATTATTATTAGATATATATTTTTTTCCGATGAAATGTAAGTGTTAAGATTTTTTTGTAAGACCCTTTACCTCAGTAAATGTCAACGAGTGTCCCCTTTCTAGCTCGGAAAATGCCTAAACGATATTCTCGTTCCCTCCAAGTTCTTCATTCACACTCGGCCTGCAACTTCTAGGAAGATCCTTAAAACTGCCTATTTCTTTAAACATTTCATAATATCTCTTTATTGTTTTGCACCAGAAGGTTTGATTCTACACTGGTGTGCAAAACTTAAGCAACAGGTGGTTTTATTGCCATAACTTCACGAAAAATCATCTGAGAGACATGAAATTCTGAAATGAG
>BMAV01016740.1:0-13158 GCA_019973955.1 Trichonephila inaurata madagascariensis | reverse complement strand
TTTTGATTTTTCGACGTAAAGTCACACGATAGGACGCTAAACAAATAGTCACGTGTTTCATTCGACTGTCTGTTTTGGTGGGATTTTGGGATTTATATCTACTATTATATAACAAAATGAAATACTATAGAGTATTAAATTGTCATAATGAATGCAGGATGAAAAGTTAATTTCAGTTATTAATGAAGAATCCTTATTTTATTAAAGAAATGTATACAAAACTTATGTGGACCTAACTTCAAACGATCCTACGATTCATCAGTATTCTGCTATCACTTTGAAGAAGCATGCTTTATGTATCTGCCTTTCATCAACAGAAGGGCATGAAATTCAATTCCTACAAAATTCTGTTTTTACGAGCCACCATCTACCCAAAGAATTTTGCATAAAAGGAATAAACCTTCAATGTCGCAGAAGTTAAAAGATGTTTCAAAAGACATTTCGACTAAAATGGGATTACTTTCTATTTATTTCGGTACATACGTATTATCACAACAATGGCCAACTTTCAAGATAATTTGCCAGGATGGCGAGTCCGATTTCGCACGTGTCGTATGCGCTGAATTGGCAATCATGTACTTCGTTTCACATAATGTCGCCATTAGGTTGCGATAAAATGCAAGTCCCTTTATTTTGTAATCAATATTTTTTGTTTTAATCAAATACGTTGACGATATTTAAAGTTTTAAAAAAAGTACGATATATTTTCTGATCATATCGAATTCGAAGAACTTTAGTTTTACAGCTTAAAGAAATATTTAAGTAAAGTGCAAATATATAATAATTAGCTGTTATTGTTTACATGGTTATCACGTTGTAATCGGCAAACGATAGCAGCACCCTCTGGAGATGAATCAACTCTATTGTTTATTATTATGTACAAATTTTCTAAATGAAAGACTTATATAAAACAATCTGGCATCAATTCAAGAGACGCCTTTTTTAACTAACTTTATTAACAAATATTTTCTTCAGACCATTAGAGTCAGAAAGCTGTAATAAGTAATGTACTATAAACACACAGTGATAAAGATTCCGCTTTTAGGTCCCAGAGTTCAGGCTTTGAGGCTTTGCTGAAATGAACAGAGGCACTAATATCTAGAAAATGTTTTGAGTTAGTGTTTATTAACGTCGTAGTGTAAGGCAGCACGAGGATGGTGACGACGGATCTCGTCATATGAACATTGATCTAGGGGCGAGGACGACATCTGAGCAGCCATTCCTCTCTATCTGAACTATCACAATATACACACGTAATTGCTTTGAGCTTAACCAGTTTTAACTTGCATTTGCGCTTCAAAATGGCAGTTCTTCAGTGAGGCTACAGCTCTAAAGGTCGCCCATCCGGAATAGTGGTTAGTGAAGCCTACTGCTGTGCCGAATTGCCTGAGTTCAAAAACTAGGAAAGAAGCGGATGTTTGTAAATGTATAGTTCCTTCATGCCATTGGGGTACTGTAAAAAAACAGACAGCCGTACGTAATCTCGCGTGGTTGGTAGAAGAAATGAGGTAGAAGTGGCTTCTGACACGTTAAGGGATTTCTCCTTCAGAATGGAGGTGAAACGAGTCAAATCGTACTGTCATTTGCATGGGGCTCAAAGCTCCATCTGACGACAGGAGTACAATCTAGCCCTTTGAGCTATGAATTTCGTGGACCTCAATCTGAATCCTTCAGACAGTATAGGCAACAGCCACAGAGCTCAAAATAATAACACGCAGGCCACGAGTTTGAAATTACCCAGGGGTCACCAATCCGCAACTCCTTGAACGCATATACGTGGCTCTACAAACTTTTGCGACTATGTATGATTAGAAATTTTCCATGAATACCAAATTTTTTCCCTATATATTTTTATTTGTAATTATCCATTGAAATTGGTAGCGTCACTCTCATATTCATATTAAAACCTTGCATCTGAGAGTAACTTATATTATAAATGGCTTTTCATTAACAATTTTTTTTTTAAGAATAAACCAGAAGTATATTTTGTTTAAAAGCTGTAAGAGTCCAATTTGTTGGTAAAAATATCACCCTGGGAAGATTTTTCTCGCAGTGATTTCCATCGACCTTTTATCTTAACATACATGTTTTTGAGATTACTCATAACTTAATTAAAGATGCACTTAACTCCCCTAAGAGAGAACAAAATCCGTTTCACGTTTTATGATATAGGTTTTTATAAAAAAGGCGCAGAAATAACTTTAAAATGCAATAAAAATAAAAGTTAATTTTAATTATTATGATAAACATGGAAATTTAGAGAGATAAAAGTGCTTATTTTGTTCTTGTAGCAAAATGTTTTTATCGAAGTGTAAAAATTTGATTTTTTTATTTGAACATGGTGGTTCTCTTTGTACAGAAATAAAAATAACTCCCATTGTATTCTCCTTTCTTCAGGAATTGGAAAATTTTACTATGTTATTAAACATTATATGAATATTATAAAAAAATATTAATCGGAGTGTAATAATCTTTTGATCATAATTGTTACGGGGTACTAGTGTCCCTCCCACTTCATCCAGCGTAATTTTCTAAGACGACTTTTCTCTCTCGAAATGTTTTCGTCGCCTGCTTTAGGATATACCAGGATTCTCAATATTTCAATATATACAAACCAATATTCAATCATAATTTTCATCATGTCCCCCCACTTCCTCAGTAAAATAACAACGTATTTAATTCAATAATACTACACTTTACGATAAAGTTTTCATTACGACTTTTACGTATTGTGTTTCATCGGCATATATGAACCTCTCAATGAGCCAACGCGATAATTGCTCCATACGTATATTAAGTCCTTTCGAAGTACGATCTTTTCTGTGCATTGCTGTCCATAAATTTAATCCGAATGCTTTGAAATGCAATAAACGGACATTGACAGTCTTTGCAAAGAATTTAATTATTTCAGAGTATTTGCCAATTCATTCCATTTCATCCCACGCACCCCACCCCTCTCTCTTCAATACGTCACGTATGTGCACCTACGTGGAAAATGGAGGCATTGGGGAGCGAATCACTAATTCAGTAGTAAGGGAATAATTATAAACGGTAAAATTAACCAAGATATGTGTTAAATTTTGTATATAATTTTATATATGACAAGTCCATGGGATCATTGGTAATTATTAATGCTGTTCATTAATTAGTATTGTTAACTGAAATATAAAATACATTGTACAATACTGCTGTTGTTTCCAATCATATTCGAGCAGGAAAGCCTACATTAATTCCATTTGAGCTTTCCCTGTAACAGTGTCACACACCAGGTCTTGATTTTTAAACAATGGTCGCAGAGAAATGTCCTAGAAATCCAGAAGATGAGCAGGAGAAGCAGAGAGAGCAAGGACAGATAAAGAAAGACTTTACCCCCTATACAATAGTCATACGACGCATGTGAGTGCTTCTAAAGCCTACCAAGGCCGTCCGTCTGATGAGCCCTGAAATTCCTTCACTGTATAGATAGGCCAGTAATCTTAGCTGCGTACCAGTGATGAGCAGGAGGATTTTGCCAAGTCACATTCATTTTTGTTCTGTGTAAAGAATGAATTTCCGAATGGCTTAAGACAGAGGAACTGGGGTTAGAGCAGAGCTTCTCAAAGTTTCAATATTCGCGACCCAATATTCAATTATAATTTTATCACCCCCCTCATGCAATAATACTATACTTTGATACTTAAACTACGATACGACTTTAACCTCTGAAGTGCCACCTGCCTATATAAACGTCTCTTTCTGCAAAAGCATCATTTGCCCTTGACGTAAATATACGTTTTTCCGAAGTATGATCTCTTACATGTGCACAGTTATTCATAAAATTTGTCTGAAGGTTTTGGAATGCGATCAACGGACCTTGACACAATGTTTGCTAAGGATTTACTTATTTCAGATTATTCCCTTCTTTATTCCTCCCCCCTCCAACATATCTTACACGTGAAAAACGAGTACCTTTGGATAGCTAATAGTGTAACTTTTTTTTTTCGGTTAAGGGATTTATTATAAACCGTACAAATTATCAAGATAAGTGTTACTTTTTGTATATAATTTTATGTATGGCAATCCCATGGGGTCACTGCTAATTGATAAACTTGTTCTTAACTTAGAATTGTCAAATTAATTCTAAAATATATTATAAAGCACTGATACATTTATAAGTGTACTATATCAGTGCAGCTGTTAATTTCATTTTTAATTATGCAAGAATGTATTTTGTTTGTTTACTTTCAGTAAATTAATTTTTTTAAATAATCTTCTGTTTTTAACTTTTGAATATTTTCATGCCATCGTCGTAGAGTTGTCATGCCCTCAAGGAGGGCGCTCCCACAGTGTAAGAAACGCTGGGTTAGAGAGATCACAACCCCTACCATCCAACTCATCAGCTACTTCGTTCCAGGGACACCCACATGCGATGGTATTCACTGAAGACATACTTGTTTCCTCTTACCAAGTCTAGGTAATTTGATTAAAATTTCTACAGCAATACTGTCTACTATTTTTGGTCAATGCTTCAAATATTAGATGGTGCTTTTGCTGTGTGTCAGGATCCAGATACTGTCCTTATAAAAGTTTAGAGCATGATCGAGAGCACCACTAATAGCAATGAGTTCCAATCTAAAGATGGAACAGTGGTCAGAATTCCTGATGCTAATTCTAACATCATTATCAAAAGTGTTACTAAAAATACCACTCCTTGCTATACTCGTATCCGAACGACTACCATCTGTGTAAAATATCATGGCTTGATCGGGTATGTCATTTATTACTTCAAGTGCCAGCTGTTTGAGTAATTCCCGGCCGGAATTCATCATGATGAATAGTATCAATAGGTGTAATGCAGCTAAAAGGTGTAGATGTGTCCACATTGAAATAAATAAAACTACGTTTCCACATGTAGTTAAGAGGGCTGCCTCGCTTTAAACATTAGTCACCTGCCCAATTGAAAATGAAAGAAAAGGTTCTATTGCAGGAACCAAAGCTTTTAATTTTTCAAAGTATCTACTAGAGTTAACTTCGAATCTTATAGTAAGTGGTTGTGTGTGTGGATGTGTCTGCCTCTTACAGAACTATGTCAGTAGAGCAGCTATATCTAAGGCCCGTAATAATCCTCGCAGCAATGAGTTGCACTCTCTCCAGTTTTTTCAAGTTAGTAGGAGATGCTAATTGAAAGATTTGGTTTACATATTCAAGGACTGGCTGAACCAATGTTGTATAAGTCATTCTAAGTGTACAGGCGTCTGAACCGCAGTCTGCCAGAAAGATATTTTAACTCTCCAAGCGTTTCACACGTAAAATCCCGTCATTGTAAAGAGTCTTCGAAAAGGCACATCACGCATTTTTTCGCCTTCAAGTATGGTTCTCAAACGCGGTTGAGCCGTATAATTCTGTGAAATTCTTTCCTCCCCTTTAAAGGTTTATCATCTTTAAAGATAATTGGAGACGGTGGAAGCCACACAGCAGGACACTGAAAGGAAGTTTTATAGCTCGCAGTGAACCCCGTGTTCTGACCTTTGAGCAATCGTAAAAAATCGGGGTAGAATTTCTTTAGACCCCAGGAAGTGTTTGTTAGCTTGATTTGAGAAACGTTTTGAAAATTCCCAATAAAATATTTTATAATTCCCGTTTTATTTCATATTAATTTAAAACTGTAACAAGTTGGGGCGTCTCAGGGCAATCTGCTATTTTATATAGTTAGACAAATTACCTTTTTAAGTATATTCTTTCGCTTCATTTTTCTTACCTTAATCAATGCTTTCAGTTTTTGTGAAACATGATTATTTCATTATAAGATGTCAAAAATAAATAAATAAATAAATAATAAAACACCGAACACTTTAAAATTTGAATCCTTTTAAACTTCCCAACTATTAAAAATGAATATATTTAAACTTCATCAAATAATTTGAAACATTTTCTTACAATTTGATAAAAATAATAACGAGAAAAAATCCTAATTCAGATTTATTAGTTTTTTTGTAAAGATTTCAAAGCCAGGTTTTCAGGAAAGTTTACATACAGTACTTAGTTGTATATTGTTAAAATACACCGAATTATATTTGAATTTTAAGTGCTTGAACTTCAGATTACGTCAAAGAGAACATGAATTAAGGTTTTCCCACATTTTTTTCTTAAAACTTGAATGTTTGAATAAATGGTAATCAAAAATATACAGAAACATTTACAGTAGACATTTATGCATATAAATAAACATAAAGATGAATTTTAATTTCGAGCTATTCAAAAACATTCACAAATTATTTTTCAAAAATATCTGTTTATTCAAAATACCTCAACATTTATCTTTTTTAAAGGAAACTGAATAAGTAATTAAAATCTGGATATTTTTTGAAATCTCGACCGTATAAATCTAGGAAGTTTATATTAGAAATTTCATTTGAAATTTTAAAAAAAATGTATCGCTCAGTTAAAAATTATTTATCATGAGTACTTAAAATTCTTTGAGTATAATAAAAATTCAAATTTTAATACATAGCATATTTAGTATTTTTTAATATATTTCGAAAATGTCATACAAATCGGCTGAAAACTGTATGTTAAGAGCAAAAATATGCTTAAAATATTGATGAACATAAAATAAATTTTGCATAGAAGCAAAGCTGAGAAGCTAAACCGCAGGAATGAAAAATTATGAGTATATATCTAAAGTAGTTTTTGAAATATTTATTTTGAAGTTCAGAAAATTTGTGCGTTATGTTATACTTAATATTAATTAAATGGTCAGAAAATAATATATTAATGCTAGTCATGTAATCATTTGATGACGCATTCATATACTAATAAAATTTATAATGTTCATTGTTGCGAAAGTCAAGAATTTTATGTAATTTTAAATTCAAACATTAAGATATTGATATAGAAAACGTAAAACGATTATCTAAAATACATGAAAAATGTAGTCTGCAATAAAATGATCTTGACAAACAAAACACGGCATTTTCACTTACTAGGGCAGAGCAGACTTAGGCAGGGGTGAGCTAGGAAAACAGAGAGGGACCCGCGGTTTTGTTGACGCCGATCTACCTTTTAAATTTTTCAGGAAAAAAATATAAAAATTACAAATGCAAAAATAAGTCTTGTAATTTTCCCACACATTTTTCTAACAACGAATTGTAGAATTGGCTTCCAATACCTTTGTTGTAATTTGAAAATATCTAAAGGAACCAACCTTACTTTAGATTTATTTGTACTACTTTCGTAACCGTACTCCTTTAAAAATTAATGCGTGCAGCAAAAATAGACCTTTTGCACTCGAAACGAAACGAAAATTAGATGAGGCGGGTGCCAGCGATGACGCTTATACCCAAATTCACAAAGAAGCGTGGAAAAGAAAGACTAATATTTAGACAACCCTCTACCCGCGGTGGAGAGGAAAAGGAGGAGATATTAATGGCCGAGACGAGATACGAACGTGGACGTCACGAAGCAACGATAGAATGGAAGAGCGCAGGAAGGGAAATCCTGGGCAAAATGCCAAAACGAGAATGCGAAACGCAAAAGGCGAGTACTACCGCGGAACCGCAGCCAAAACACTGAAACTAAGTTAGCGATGAGTTGCTAAAGGCATTTTAAATGTTGTGAGAAATGCAGTACTAAGTAATTTTGTTGTAATTACGGCGGCTTTGGCGGCAAATTCCACTGGATGTCTTGTAAGCAAAATGGAAATTTTAGTATGTGGATACGTGAACAGTGTTTGTGCTCTAATAATTACTTGTCGTGGATTCTGGAATAGAAGTAAAAAATATTCCTAGAACTTCTAGTGCGATGTACTATCTATCGGCTCCATTTAGAAAGATCGTGGTGTATGACACTATTTCTAACGTACCTGGCTAAAAGCAAGTAGTGATACGCGTAGAATTTTTTGTTTTGAGCCAACTTGATGCGTTTGGTGCGTGGTCGTAGGGCCGCGGCTCCCCAAATTGGTGAGCTGCATGTGATCACTGGGTACAAAACTTGCTTGTAAAGAATAACTTTATTTCGAGGGAGAGAGGAGAGCTTCTTCCCAATAAGGGAGGATAGCTAACGCAATTTCACCTCTGGTGAATTTGTCGGCAAGATAATCTTATGTTTTTTGTATGTTAAATGATTATCCATGTAAGCCCAGGTAAATGAAACAATCGGAGACCTACTCGGAATGTTATTACCGTAAGTGTGAGGCTCCGGCAATAAAATGTTTCTGACGCCCCATTTCTGAAACAATAATTTGTGATTTTTCACATTAATAGCTATTCCCTCCACCAGTTAACCCAATTTCAAGAAAATGTCGAGTGCAATTTTGCATGGCTTTATAGTGTAATCGAGATGGACACCCTGGCCTAATGCTGCTGAGTCGTTCGCGAATAAGCAAATGCCGATGCTGAGTGATCTTGGAAAGTCATGTAAAAATGTTGCATAAGTACGGACTGATGGACTGAACTCCCTGCGGCGTTCCACTTTGACAAAAGCCTGTTTCAGGTATGTTATTTTACACGGACCTGAAAGATCTGTTGTCGTGCAATAATTGTATATAATTTTAATTAAATAATCAGGGAATTTGAGTTTGATTATTTTGTAAGTGAGGCCATCATGCCACATCTTGTCGAATGCCCTTTGACATCTTAAAAGACAATTCAACAGTGTAGTAATTTGCTAGCGAAGTTTCTTGTATTTATATGGCTGAGCATTAATGTATGTTTTCGGTGTAGCGTAGGACTTAGCCCTCCTGAACCCCTGCATTGTTCCTGGGGAATGCAATCTATGGTTTTGTGAAAAGATTTATTCTTTTAAAATAAATTTTTCTCTAAAAACCTTAGCAGTGCAATTTAATAAGCTAATTGGTCTGAAGCCTTGTGTGAAGTTGTGTTTTTGCCCTGGCTTAAGCAGCATGACTACGCTCGCTATTTCCACTGTGTGTAGGCGCGATACCAATGAGGCATCTATTGAAAATTTTCGTTAGGTGTGAGGAAGTTAATAGGAAGGTATTTATGCACATATTTGAATTTTATCAGGGCCAGGGGCCTTTCCTTTATTTGTAATTTCTTAATGATGCCTCGAAATTCTCTAGGGGAGAAGTGAGGGAGGTAAAGGTGCTTGAAGTTGCTGCATTAGTGATTCACTTCAAATTTTCGACTTCTTCAATCTTATCGTCACTGTAGGGTTCAGCATTTTCCTGAAAAGTGACTTCGAGGGTGTCTTTGAAAGCCTCCATTTTTTCGAAACAGAATAGGCCATACCACTCGGACTATGGAGGTGGAATGTCTAAGTGCCTTTTAGTACTCCCTCTATGTAAATTATACAAAGAGTTGTCTCAGCATTTAAAGAGGAGAGAAGATTTTTCCAGGTCCTGTTTTGCTCCTGGATTTCTATCTCATCTGTTTCGCTACGAGAGCATTGATTTCCTTTTTATATGTGGGATAATGCAGTAAGCGTTCCAAAGTTTACGGAATCTGTTTTTGTCCTAATGAGCTCTCTGGCTGTTAATAGGAAGGCGAGGTGCGTAGTTTTAATTAATTTAGTGGGAAGTGGGAAGAATCTTAATAGCGTCCGAGACAATACTGTAATAAAATTAAACCAGCTTCGGTCTAAATCATCTATATAGCCGGATTTCCTGACATGTTGTAATAAAGAATTTCTTGAAATTTAATCCAGCTAGTAGTTTTAAGAGTTTGAAGTATAGGTGGTAGATAAATTCATTAGTGATAAATCAAATATAACTGGATTGTGATCACTGCTAAGTTCATTTGCTAGTAAAAAATATTTTGTAATGGGAGGAAATTAGCTGCGTATTGATGTCAATAATAGTGCCAGGGAGCGCTGTGGATTGAAATGCGCTGGAGTGTCTGGAGTGATAATATCGATAGCTGAGCCAATAGCCCAATTGCTAAGAATACCGCTAGGCATTGCATCTACTGGGGTTCCACTGCGTTTGGCATTGAAGTCTCCAAAGAGAAAAGGTTTTATTATTATGGCTGAGAATTTTCAGCATTTATTCCAGACATTAATGGAGCCGTGCGGGATGTTTGTAAACGCACGCCAGTGACTTTGGTGTTGTTCCTTAGCCGAATGATAACCGCTGTGTTTTCAAAGGTGTTGAAGCACGCTTAACGATGTATGTGGTGCTTTTATGGAATTTTTAGATGGGCACTGCCGTGCCCCTGCGCTTCTCCTCTATGCGTGTGTTAGCTTCCCATCACTTTGACAAGTGTAATTTGAATGCTAATTCCGAAACCGGAGGACGAAAATGTGTTTTCGATCCTGATTGCTCGAAGCAGTGATAAATGATGGCCTTGAGTTCTTCTAAATGTTTTAACACTCATTTGCATTCCAACTGTATACCTGAGAGTGTTACTATTAAACGCACCGCTGAATTCTATTTTTACTGTTTCTTTGTAGGGCTGCGATTAGAGTTCCCTACCGAATCATCATAAGTGCCATTTGCCGCGCAGCTTTCATCGAATTGCATCAAATGTGTCGTCCAGAACTAGGGTGGTGATATTTTCGCCACTGCCGAGGCATACATTGTGGCTTTTGCTGTTGTGTGGTGTGGCTTTCTGGGCGCGCGCCTTGCTTCCTCTTAAAATTTATATAGACTTATACCTGTTAATTTTAATTTACACACAACTTTGTGAAAATGTTCATATTTAACTACCCTGTCCGAACAGTTTATATGAAGGAAAAAAGTTTGACTCTCATTCATTAGGGAATTAAATAAGATTCCTGCCATTAAGTTTTATTTTTCATCGAATAGGGTCGAGTGGTAGTGTATCGTGGCTTCCACACCACAGGTTCTGGGTTCTGTTATTGGGCTGGCAACGCCAATCCCTGGGCTCATCCCCGCAGTGTATGTCGATAAATGAGTACTGGCGTGCTTGGGTCTTAAACACTGGAGGCGTTTCACTTCAGACAGACTAATCACCTAATTTGGTCATCTGCTCATGCACCTCAGCGCCTTAACAATGGATACGTATACTTTCGACAAGTATAGAATTCCTGGCCTTCATGGACTGTTGTGCCACTGAGTTTGAAGTTTTAAGTTTGAGGATTATTTAACTTTGGGATACCTTTAGATGAACATTTATTTCCAATTATTTGGTAAATTCAAAATATCTTTCTTTCAATTTCGTTTATTCTAGAAGGAACTTTGATTTTTCAAATGTATTTGTTTAATAACATGTATATTTGTGTATTATATTAAAATTTTACTCATCCAAATTTATGTTTTTGCTCTTCTAAAAGCTTTAGGATTTTAGAACTGATCTTACATAATCGATGCATGTTTATAGAAGTGTATTTAAATATGATAAAGACATTTTTTTATGTTAACTGTGTGAGTTTTATGCCTTCGTTTATAAATATATAAAAATGTTTCTAGCTACAGTTTTTAAAATGTTCTGAAATAAGGAGGAATAGAATTTTACATTATTATGAATATTTTGACTGCAGTAAGATATATTTTTTGCTCTGTTCTTTTACACCTAAATAGAAGTTGTAAGAAATTTAAGTAATGCTGGAAACTTGAATATAAAACCAAGTGGCTGTTTCTAATATGAGGTAGCTTTATTTTGAAGTACAGCACACCCTGCAAAATAAGGCCTATTTTGCAGCGAGTATGATCAGATCTAATGATATTTAAATTTTCAAAAATGCCATGCGTGCGAAAAACATACTTTCAAAATCATATACTACCTCTATACTATGCCTCTTACAGCAGGCAATATTTTAAAAGTGTATACTTCAAAAAAATTTTAATACAGGATATACTTCCAAAATTTAAAATTGTTTTAAAATTTAGTATGGGATACTTTTTGGAATTGTCGGTTAACTCACTGAACAATTTTTTTTAAGTGTACTTTTTTTGAAAGACAAAATTTTTTGGGGGAGAATTTTTTTCTCACAATAGAATTTGTAATGGCTGATTTGTGAAAATGTAGTTATCGATGTGTGGCATTTTTCCTTGTAATAAAAGAAACAGAAAAATAAAAATTAAACTTGAGTAGAAAATGATTAGAAGTACTGTCACGCGCATTTGAAGAAAAAGTATATCTACAATTAAAATTAAAAATTATTGACTTAATGTGTGTTATGTCCATCACAAATGTCGATGTAGAAAGATATTTTTATTTATTACAAAAGTTCGAAAAGGAGAGCCTAGGAATGAAAATTTATTTTTTCGAAAAATATTCATTTAACATAAAAATATCATTTATATGATTTAAATTTAAATAAATTAAAAGTATTGAAATTCTTTTTTATGTTATTTGAAATTAAAAATATAATTGAATAGAGAAAGATCGGTTTTATTTCATAAATATAATCATCGTATTTATATCACCTTATTCACCATTTATTGTCTTATTGTTTAAAAAAGGAGATAGGGCCCTTATATACTCTTTTTACCTCATTACTTTTTTTAAAAAAACGGGAAAGTGAGCACTTGCTTAACGGTTTATATTTCCATACCCTATAAAAAGCCTTTGTTACATCTAAAAATGCCGCCATGGTCTCATTGGCTTGTGATTCTGAGACACTCTAATACACTGGGTGTGAAGTATACATTATGGTCAACAGTAGAGTGATTCTTATTAAAAGCTAAATGCTCCAGGGTCATTAAGTTATTAGTATGTAAATGGTAAGTCAATCTCCTCAGCACCATGCTTTCCATTACTTTGCAAGTGATGCAGGTAAGAGAAAAACGACGATAGCTTGTCGTAAGACAGGTATTCTGCTTGGGTTTATGAATGGGAACGATGGCCAATATCCATTGTCTTGCTAGTTTTCCAGTTTTCCACGACAAGATACATATGTATAAAAGTCTTTCTCTACCCAAAATTCCAAGGTGAGACAAGAAATGCCCAGGGATACTATCTGGAACAGGTGATTTGTTGGGGTCCAGATTTTGAAGGGCATAGGTTAGTTCGGGTAAGGTGAAATCAACATTAAATAATGGGTTATCTGCAGTCCTCTCTGTACCTACAAGATTTTATTTGGTCTCTGGTGACTCTGGCCAAGTGTTTGTCAACACTACTAAAAAAGAGCCTACTTTCATTTGTGTAGTGCTCATCCAGGGCCTCCGTCGCTTCCGGAGCCCCCACCGAGACATGGTCACTATCTCTAATGATAAAAATTTTTTTTTGTTACTAAGTTTTAAGTTTAATTTACTTTTTT
>BMAV01016739.1:0-30456 GCA_019973955.1 Trichonephila inaurata madagascariensis | reverse complement strand
TTCCAGTTTATCATTAGCTTTATAGTAGAAGGTGTACATTACATACTACATTTATACGCGTACCACCTGTATACATATTTCAATTTTAATACCATTCATAATCATCATATTTTGATGCCATTCTGTAATCATTATGTTTCTTTATTATATTTTTTATGGTTTATTGTAGAATATACATTACATAAATTTGTATATTTCGTAAGATCATTTAATCGTAATTTTTTCGTTCATTTGATATCTGGCTTGTGCTGTCAGATCCAAAAATTACAAAAGATATCTTCATAAATGTGAATTGTAGACATTTATAATTTAAAGTGTGTCTATTCTTTCAAATAAAGTGATTGTTGTCCTAAAAATGGCTTCACAATTCTTTGTTTAATGTATGAAATGTCCTTCAGGGAAAACAAATATTGTTTTTCACGAGTGTTTTTTCATATACAATAAAAATGAGAGACTATATATATTTAGAGAATTTGGCAGTGACAATGTTTTGTATTTTTTACTCAAAAGATCTAAAAATATGCGTATTTTTTTCAGGATCACTTGCATTATTCATAAGTTACTTTTAATCCGTTGTAAGACTGCTTCATAAATTACATTGAATAGAATATAAAGCTTGTTGTTACAAAAGAAGGTAAACACAATGTTTTTTATGTACTGAAGAAACATTATGTCTTCTAAAAGAAAACAAACATTTGGCTTCTTTTTTTTGCACGTTTTTTATGATGTTTACTTTGGCAAGGAGACTAAATTTTATTTTATTTTTACTGGATTTATTAACACATGCTATTTAAAAACTGCAAAATTAGATACATTTCGAACTCGTATATCTAACTAGTTTATTAATAAATCAATAGAAAATACTCATTAAAGAAATTTTTAAGTTAATTTAGTGGGATTTACGAATTAATTGATTATATAAAAATCTTTTAAAGGAAACTTAAATGCAGTATTACAACTTGCCATTTTGAATATAAATTTTATAAGTGTTTTAAATGAAACTTATTTTATACACATATTTTTTAAGAAGTAAAGCAGATTTTGTATAAATATTATTATAATGTAATATAAGTTTTCTTCTTTAATGTCTATATCAAATAAAGGCAACGAATAAGCCTCATTTGAAATAGTGTTGATGACACCAAATTTAAACAAACACACTTGTACGCAAAAAAATAAGGACGAGATGGTTTTGATAATGTAACGTCGGGTAAAAGTTTTCCAAATCTACATAAATAATACCGTAAGATTCTGAAGTTATAAAGAGCATTGGAAAAGTAAGCAAAACTTATAAAGAATGAAAAGGAAATTTATTGGATTATAAGCTTCGAACGTACTTGGGCCGAAGACCAAAACATCCATGTTACAGGTGGGTGGCGGGAAAAACCCATTAGTGGGGAATATGACCACTCTTGATTGATGTTCAGGATTTACATTGTCTGTCTATGTAGAATACAATATTGCCAACAAGTTGTTGAGGTATTGTTGCTCTTTTCTCTTATAATGATAATCGCAGATCCATAATCTTTGCTGTTGGCTGATTACCTGATACAAATCGTGGTATCACTATACTCAGCACGTGTTCAATCGTATTGAGATCTTTGGATCTTGCCGGCCAATCCTCATATTGAATGTCTTCAATCTTCTACGGCTATTCGATAATCGATTTACAATGATGTGTAACGTTGACGTTTTTGAAGGGAAACTGAGTACCCATAGCACTTGTAAAAAGACGTACATGAAAAAGGAGAACCTAGATATTATATATAGCAAGCACAGTAACTGAATCTCCTTGGAAAATGTGGAGGTTCAGTAAAGGTGTCAAGTATGAAATCTCTTTTTCGAAAACTTCGCTACTTTTTCTATGGTGTTGTAAGGATTATTGCATGTTCCCTTCTCTCTCAAGATGTGTACTCATTCAAATTCGGTAGTTAGATGAAATCTGCTCTCATCTGTGAAAAGGTCTCTGCCTCATTACTGATCAGTTTTACAGAATACGTCGTCTCTGATGGACTTGCGTTACTAGTACACACTGTACTAGTCATCTTACAAATAGACCCCCACTGGATACAATAAAACGTGATTAAGTCATCCCGACTGTTACATGTAGTCCGCCATCGTCTATTCCTTCTCGCCTGTAGGACAATATATCGGTGATCTATCCCAGTAGTTGCTTGTGAAATACCACTACTGATTCCTCTGACAGCTTGTTCATGTAGTTTAATGCTTTTCAAATTTATGAAATGATACTGTGAGCATGTCTAACTCCCTGATAACACTTCAACCTTCTCTTTTTTCACTATTATCCAAATGTCCTCAGTAAAATTACTTGTTGGATATACCGCACTTAGACAGCAACTTGTTGCTGTTTAAGCAGATGTACATTGAAGAATAGTTTTCATAGAAATGCTAGAGTCACGGATTCAAATATTGGTGGCACGATGACTTATAATATAGAGAGTCTAATGCACATTAAATCTGTCGTGGCTCAAAGTCCTCACATTGGCGAGGTGTGCAAATTAGGAGAGGGGATGTCAGTTCAGGTGTCGTTCTTCGTCACTTCACCGTGGTTCAAAATTACGAGGCCAGTCTCTAAGTTTTCTCGCACTCTAAGTTTATTGCTTAGAGTATGACTTTGATAAACACTCACTCACTTCATAGAAATATTGAAATTATGTCAGCAAGCTTTACACCCTTCCCACACTTGACCAGTACATCATGTTATAGCTGTATATAACGGGTGAGACACAAAAGTTCGTTTAAACTTTAAAAATTCATAAAAATGGAAGAAATGATCATAAAGAAGTACAATTTGCAAGAAAGTCGGATTTTTTTTTTTCAGTGGCAGAAATATTTTTGTTAAAAATGTCACCAGTAGAGGGCACAGATATTCAGAAGTACATTGTATAGGACAACAGTACGCTCCATTAATTTATTCTTGCAATAACAATAGTTTAGCATGACCTCCAGAACGTTGTCTGACACAATTAAGGCGGCTCACAACGTCCGTTTACAACTGAATGTAACATATCGGAATGAATTTCAAAACCCTTACGACGGATAGAATCTTTGAGTTCGGTGAATGTTGAGAGGATAAATGGTACGCAAGGGATTTCAAATAGCCTCACAACCAGAAGTCGAACGGAGTGAGGTCATCTAAACATGATGGCTATGCGATCTTGCAAACTCGACCAATTACTCTGTCCTCACCAAAGGAATCAATTTACCGGGTTGATATAGTATGGAGGTGTGCCATTTTGCATTAAGCTTATTAAAGTTAACACACCTCTTTTTGATTTAATATGGGCACGACGAAAAATATTTTTGCCGCTAAAAAATTCCGACTTCCTTGTGAGCCTTTTTGTGTAGACCGCACTTCTTTATAGGCATTTCTTCCTTTTTGATTTTTAAAGTTAAAACAAATTTTCAGATTTCGTTCTCTACCGCTCTTACACACAGTCGGTCTCCTAATGGTCTTTACAACTGTCTTGCTTTCTCGGTTCATTGATATGCTACATGTGAACTCCGTCCTAAATTAAAAAATACCGCTCAATAAAACGCAAATGAAAATTATTTACTAAAATATTTTCTTAAGATGAATATTTAGAAAAATAGATATTTAGAAAATTATATTTTACAATATTTAAAATGTTCTATTAATGAAAAATTTTCTATCTGTGATCAGCCTTCTCAAAATTAAATCGTATTCTTATTAAAAATTTTGCCTATTTATGTATTCAAATGATTTCTAAATAGATATACGTGAATGTTTTCATCATGAATAATATTTTAATGATCAATTACTGTCATTGACATTACAACAGGAAATAAATAAAACGTAAATGAAAATTATTTACTAAAACATTTTCTTAAGATGAATATTTAGAAAAATAGATATTTAGAAAATTATTTTACAATATTTAAAATGTTCCGTTGATGAAAATTTTCTCTCTGGATCAGATCTCCAAAATTAAATCATATTCTTATTAAAATTTTGCCTATTTATGTATTCAAATGATTTCTAAATAGATATACATGGATGTTTTCATCATGAATAATATTTTAATGATCAATTACTGTCATTGACATTACAACAGGAAAAAAACGTGTCAAAAATCTCCCGAAATAAGAAAACACTAACTTTCCAGGATAAGTAATCATTTTTTTTTTTTTGACACATTAAAACAATTTCTATAAGAAGTGCTTTTTTTTGTCTCATCATCAAATTAAATTAGTTTCTAAGCATTCAAATCTATATCAAAATTTTCGAGCAAAAAAACTGTCACACAAACTCAGAAATTATATATCATATATGAAAGCATTTCATTTTTGTATACCGAATCTTAGATTGTGAATTTTAATGTTTTATTTACAATCTAATTTTTTCTTTTCAAAAAAAATGTCAATTATATAGCTACATTTAAATGACAAAGACAATGAGAGATTTTTAATCTGTAATGTCGATTACATAAAAATTAATTTAATAATATCACTTAATGAGTGCTCTCATTTTTGTTCCTTTTAACTATTCTTAGTAGGAAAATATTAAGTTTGATATTATTTCAAAATTTAATTAAAATTGTAATTTTTCTCATCGAAATTACCCTATTTTTTACAGAATAAAAATTCACAGTGCGTATGATTAAAAGTTAGACAGTACTCGTTGCATTTTATAAAAAATGCATTTAAAGTAGAATTCGTGCTTTTATTCTTTGTTATCATTTTGTTCGAAAAAAAGGGATGAAGTTGATGAATAAGTGGTTGGAAACTTTTTACTTTTTAACCTCCGGTAAAAAAAGGTTCGGGGAGATTAAAAAATAAAAGGGGAAAGTTATAGTACTTTAAAACTAAATAAAAATGCACGGAAAACCATTCAGGCAAACCGAATACATACAGATTTTCATCACCAGCGAAATAAAAATCTTATTCAGATTTTGTCGGTCAATAATGGACGGCAAATAATTCACTTCCGTCAGAATGCCTTACAGAAAGACTCATTTCCTGTTTCTTTTTGTTGAACTTCAATTTTATATGTCAAAATAGGTTTTGAATAAATAGAAAAAAACCAAATTCTGATTACCAGAAATATTTGTAACTTATTTGTTTGGATTGTACAGATAGAGCCTTCCCAGCCAATTTTCTGAATAAGAAATTAACTCTATACTATTCTAGCCTTATATTTTAAGTAATATTCTATCAATCAATATATCAAACAAATAAATCTAATAAAATATGAATTTCTCTGGATATTTTTATCTTTAGGGTAGCACATACTATCTATCATGTGTAATGATTTTCCAAGAATTATCCATTTTCAAAACAAAGGTAATGTTAAAATATTGCCCACAAATATGGGAAATAACTTTTTAAAGAGTATTGATTGCATAGTATATTATTCGTAGAATTTTTTAGCGTTAAATAATAATAGAAAAAAATTATCCGCATAAAATTGGCTTTTGTTGTTGTTGTTGCCAATTCTTCAGGCTATGACGAAATCAGACAAGATCAATTAAGTCTTTGACTTTCAAAAAATATCTTTAACAAATCGAAACGTAAGATTAAGTTGTTAACAATATTTAATGAGTTCTAGAATGCTTCCTATAAAAAATCAAACATTCATTATTTATAAATAATAAAAAAAGTAAAATGTGGCTAATTAAATGATTTGCTAGAAAATTTTATTAATAGGAATAATTCACTTAAGTCTGCTCCACACTCTTTTTAAGCTTACGCTCAAGCATGTCAAGAAATGAAATATTGGTATTTTGTTGAAGAGTTTGCCCGTAAGGCAGTGATGGGTCAACTACGACCCAGATGTATGTTCTTTTCCAACCACTGTAGATTTTAAAACAGTAGTCTAGAAATTTTCAACATTTTACAATATGTTAAAAAACATTTATATAAAGGCGTATTCCCTTTTTTCCATGAGCATCCATTTACTTAAATCTGCTTCTTGAAATAATTGATTTATCAATCATAAATTGATCGCAAATACCTCAAACACTTGTTTCTCCATATTCCTAAATAAGAATTCTGAAAATCGTTGTCGAAATTATACATAAAATTTTTTTAAATTTGATGTTGCTCACTCATTAAGTTAGTGTTTTGTTTGCTTCATTCGATATACGGGTGAAAAAAGCGTTTTCAATACTGAAATTTCAAAATTTTTTTTAAACATACACTGACAGATAAAAACATTTAATATCATTTCTCCAAATCGGTACGTATCAGTTCAAGCCGGATTATGAGGAGCTCTTAAAGATGTGGTTCTGAGATCATTAATCTCATTAGTATTAAAAAAGATTTTCATGTAAAACATGACATTTCTTTAAAATTCTTAATCTGTTTAATAATAAATTTTTCTTGACTCACCACAATTTTTCTCTTTTGCTTTTTTCCCATTCCTATAAAAAAATTTCCATATCATATGGGCGTGTTTCTCAAGAGCCCGTATTGAGGGGGCGTGATAACTACGAGGGGGTCCAATATTAAAGTCAAAAAAAAGATTATTTAAAGAAATTATTAATTTACTGAAAATAAACAAACAAAATACATTCTGACATAATAAAAAAATAAAGTACACATTTACACAGATATAATACACTTATAAATATATGTATTGCGCAATGTATTTTTTAAAATTAATTTACCAGTACTAAGTTAAGAACAAGTTAAATAACTACCAATGGCTTGTCATATATAAAAGTATATGAAAAAAATTAACACTTATCTTGATAATTTGTACGGTTTATAATAAATCCCTTAAAAATGCCGGCTAAAAATTACGCAATTTGCTCCCCAATGCCATCGTTTAACATGAAAGCGAGCGTATGTGGTGTAGGGGGTGTAGGAAAAGAATAAATATATACGCAAATTCTGTGATCCTTCCTTCCAAATCCTTCGCAAACACTGTGAATGTTATTTTATTGCATTCCAAAGCCTTCGGTATAATTTTATGGATAGTAGTTCACAGTAAAGATCGTACATCGGAAAGACGTATGTATACGTCCGGGGCAATTAACGCACTGTCTGCGCGAGACGTTTACATACGCTGGCGGCACTTAAGAGGTTAGAGTCTTATTGTAGGCTTAGTGTCAAAGTATAGAATTATTGAATTCAATAAATTGTGTTATTGTATAGAGGGGGGGCGATGAAACTCGTGATTGAATATTGGGTCGCAAGTATTGAAAGTTTGAGAAGCACTGTCACAGGGTAAAGGTAAATTAGTTACAATAATTTTGGAAAATAGATATTTCTTGATTCGTTGGATGTTATAGTTGTAGTTTTTTTTTAAGAAAACCTTTTTCATACAACTTTAGTGACCATAGTAGTCTCGTGGTCACGGACTTGTGGATGGCGTATAAGGAGTTTGAGTTAGTGAGTGAGTGAATATTAACACTATTCAGCTACACTAGAAATTTCAGTGATGAACCTCGTAACTTTGAATCATGGTCAAGTGACGATGACGACATCTGAGCTGGCACAACTCTCTCCTAACTTCGACACAAATGGGAGGGTATTTGAGCCTCGTCAGATTTAACGTGCCTCAACCCTTCTACATAGCGTGTCTTCAGTGTCAATGGGGTCGAACTCATAACACGCCAGCTACGAGTTCTTTACCATAACTACTAGGTTACCGCTGCCACTGAAAGTTTGAGTTCTGTTTTTGTTGTTTTTGTTGCTAATGCAGTGTTTCTCAAACTTTCAATACTGGCGCCCCCCTTTTCAATCACAATTTTTATCGCGCCCCCCTTTTACATTAATAAATTACTGAATGCAATAATAGTGCCCTTTGACGCTAAAGCTACAATACACGATCTTAATTATAAACCGTACAAATTAATAACATAAGTATTAAATTTTGTATATGTAACTTTTAAGCAAAAAAAAAATTAAGTAATAGGATAAAATTATTATGTTATTTTTCCTTCTCTGATTTTTAAATTGGAACATATTGCAAAATGCGGTGGCTGCTTAGAAGACAAAATATAGATATCAGCTAAATATAGAAAAAGAACTCAGAGGGTCAATTTCTAAAAAACTTTGCTCTGCAAGACAAGCCCATGGAAATAACTAATACTTATTAAACTTGTTCTTAATTCAGTATCAATAAGATAAGTATTAAATTTTTTATATATGTTACTCTTAAGTAATATATATATTAAGTAAATTATATATATATATATATATATACTTTTAAGTAATAGGTTAATTATTTTGTTTTTCTCTCTAATTTTTAAATTGGAACAGATTGAGAAATAATATTTAATTAAAGATTTATTTCCTTCAAGATCCATTTCTAAAAGTACAAATGTACTTAAAAATAGCCTAATCTATGTTGCTCTTTATCATATCCATTACATCTGGCATCCTCGCGAACGTACATGTGAGTCTAGGCAACCTAACAGACGTCTGCACAAAACAGTAAAATGCTGTACTTCGTACAATTTTAGTCAGTCTTGGCCGAATCGATTAGCTATCGAATCTCTTTGAATGTACATTTCATAATTCACGCGTTAATTATAATTCACGGTATTAAGTATTTACGGCAGTGGATTAAAACAAAATCATAGATATATTTTTAAATCACAGCGAGCATTCGACGATAATAAAGCATCAACAAGTACACAGACGAGGGCAAATTGTAGCAAGTTACGAATGGGTTAGGGATCCATTTCAAAATACTTCCAGAAGGGCTCTCAGCTGCCGAAAAGAAGATCTTCATAGATTTCACATCCAGTAACGAAATTAAAGGGAAATTTTTGTAATAAATCACTCTTTGAATTCTGATGAGGTGGATGCTGAATTTTCTGCACTGAAAACAAAAGCATTTCGTATACTATTACCAATTTTAACAGCATACCTTTGTGAATCCGAATTTTCTGCGATGGCTACTTTGAAGACAAAATATAGATCTGAGCTAAATATCAAAAAATAACTCTGAGTGTCAATTTCTAATTTTTAGCCTTCCTTTGAAAAGCTTTGCTCTGCAAGACAGCCCATGGAAGTCACTGATAATTATTAAACTTGTTCTTATACTGGCTGAAGTACCCACTCTTAACACGAGTTTATTTTTTTAAAAATGATAATATATTATTCTTGATATAATAGCTTAATTGTAAGGAGAGTAAAACCAAGTGCATGACAATGTATACAAAAATGTAAAATGATTTATTGAAATGAATACTCATATTATAAACGGTTTTGAATGAACTGCAATTTTAAGCCTCGCAGAATTAGCATTTAGAAATAAATGTCAAGTAATAAAAAGAATATAAAATTCTAATGAATAACAATTGTGTTATTTTTTTAATATTTAAAGCGAGAAAGCCCGGGATCAGGTGTGCACTCGATACTAACGTTAATGGTCGCGGGGAGTGATGCACCCCAATTCTTTATTTTTATAATTATTTTCAATATACAAGATAAAAACCACAATTTCAGTGAATAATTTAACTAAGAAAAAATATACTTACCTATTTCAAGGATTTTTCTATTTGTCTTTCATAATTTGAGAAAATATCCTATAAAACTGAACTAAATTGTTCCAAATGTGCGTGACCTTAATAAAGGACACAAATCACATACACTTTTGCTAACATTACAGGAAAGTATTTGCAAGCAAACTGTCACATTTTGTTCACGTTTTTGTAATTATAATATCCTTTGATGATAGACAAATATCCTGTTGAACTTTTTCTTGCTTGTGTCTTTTTGACAGGGTGAAGTGCATTTTGCGGTACAGTTATGGCTTCATATTTTCTTGATAAAGTTGTTAAAGTA
This sequence comes from Trichonephila inaurata madagascariensis, assembly GCA_019973955.1. Classification (NCBI taxonomy): domain Eukaryota; kingdom Metazoa; phylum Arthropoda; class Arachnida; order Araneae; family Nephilidae; genus Trichonephila; species Trichonephila inaurata. The sequence goes on along the minus strand of BMAV01016739.1, from coordinate 20,673 downwards.
GCTATTGAAAATTTTCCTTTCGTTTCATGTTTATTGCTTTTCTCAAATTTACCTTCGCTAACATGATTAACATGCATTATTTCAGCAAGTGTTTCCCTTGTTTGATCAGCTTCAATTTCTTTCAGAGAGATCACAGATGCCCAATGCTCATTTTACATTTATAAACCATAATCAGTCGTACAACATCATAATTAAAACCACTAAGTTATTCATAGGGGAAAATGCAGCATGTTCAAGAAAATATTTTTGAAAAATAGTAGTCGTGCCGGGAACTCGGTCTAAACAAGTACCTTAAGATTCTAAAAAAAACGTTTGCCACTCCCAAAAAAGGAGATATGTTATCAATTCATTTTAGCTCCCATTAAGACTGTCATATTAGAGGATTCTCTGTCAAGGTCATTGTAACAAGTAAATAGTTTTCCCAGAATTAACGATTTTTGTATTATATGTTTCAGTATACTCATAAAAAAAAAACTTGGCCAATTAATCCTTCAAAGTGCTCAATATGCTTATCCATGTATCAAAAAACTCTTTCAAATTGTGAAAAAAAAGCGCAACAGAATTATATAATTTACAACTTCCCTAGAAGAAAGGGATGCAGGTAACCCCATAACAGTAAGTTCGAAAGCCAGCAAAAGTAATATTTTAAGTTAAAAGAAACGTAATAAAAAATCTCTCATCGTAGGATTACAGCAAAGTAAACAAAATATTTTTTTTTATTTAGCTATAGGATCAAAGATAGCTAATGAGCGTTCAAAGTAGAATCTTTTATTTTTGACCTTTTTTCACCACTTTTTTAAATCATAACAATGTAAATCTGTATTTTTTTATTATATCAGAAAGTATTTTGTTTTTTTTTTCATTCCAGTAAATTAATTTTTTTAACCTTTTATTTTCGATATGCTCGCGCCCCCCTTGAAGGTTATCGCGCCCCACAGTTTGAGAAACACTGTGCTAATGCCACCTGCCTGACGTAGTCAGATCGAGGCCCATGAAATTTTTCATGGCAAGGGGCTAGATGTACGCCTATCGTTGGCCATAGCCTTGGGTACAGGTGGCTGTACGATTTAGCTGGGTTCCACCCCAATTTTGAGGGAAAACATCCTGTTGGAAGGTCAGGGCCTCCCACCTCTCATCTCTTGACATCAACCTCACAAGAGGGCTTGCGGCTCGACGGCTGTTTAGAGTACCCCCATTCCGCGAAGACACTATACATTTACAAACATCCATGTCTTCACCAGAATTCAAACCCAGGCCCTACGGCACAGCAGTCAGCGATGCTAACCACTATAACGGATGGACGACATTTTGAGTTCTAGTGCCATTGAAGACGCACCATATTGAGGGCTGATGTACATTAATTCTGTCTAAGCTCAAAGTCATCCCTTTGGCTTAGTGTGGAAGTTAGAAGAGGGGTGCCAGCTCAGGTATCGTGCTCGCCACTTGACCATGGTTCAAAATTTTGTGGTAGCCAAGGTAGTTTAGTGGTAAAGGTATTGGACTCGTGGAAGGAGCGTGTCAAGAGTTTGAGCATTGTACCGCTGAAAACTCGCCGTGTAGGGCAGCGATGCACGTTAAATCTGTCGAGAGCTCAAACGTCCACCCGTTGGTGTGGTGTGGTAGGAAGAAGAGGGGGATGCTAGCTCAGGTGTAGTCCTCGTGGTTCAAAATTTCGAGGTCCGTCGCCAAAAGCCCTCGAGTTTCCTGAACAGTGCGATGTTATATAATATTCACTCACTCACTCAAATTTTTGAAATCCGTTGTAAATACCCTCGTGTTGCGTTTTTTGGGATGTTAATAAAGACTCCTATTATGACTCCTATAAAGACTCATATACAACTCCTATTTAGTCGAACAAGAATTTGTAATTTTGTATGATCAGAGAAACGTTTAGATTATTAAATAATGAATATTTTATTTTGATTTTTTTCAGAGATAAAAAAATAATGCACTAGAAGAAATACCGACTTAAGAAGGAATTCATCGACGAACCTTAAAATTGAAATTTCATGAAAAATCTGTATATTCAATGCAAAATTTTGTTATTTTTGTAATATGTTTTGTTCGACATTATTATCATATAATGATGTTGATATTACACATATTAAAAAATATATAAGAAGGATAGAAATTCAGGTCAAAAAGTATTTATTACATTTGTTGAAAGTAGTAAAAATAGTTAAAAAGGCCATTCTCTTTTTTGAATTAAAATGCAATAAAATGTAATGTATTAAAACGAACTGTTGCAATTTGTATCGTCAATGAATATTGGTTTGTAATGAAATACCATAAATCAAAGGGTTTCATCTTTTAATGCAAGAAATTATTTATAAACAGGAGAATCATTTATAAACATTGAAACCCAGAGTGATGAAATTATTTATTGTTATATTACACTTTAAAAAGATGCAATTTAAATGTCCAAATGCTTCTGAGGGATGTTGTATACAACATATCAGATGACAGATGTTTAAAATTAAGGTTTTATATACCATTGAAATGACATCTTTTCCACCTATAAAAAATATATGAGCAAGTTTATGATAACAAGATACGATGTACGCAGTCTTCGTCCATTATTTAACTCAAATATGTTATAAATTCTCTTCGATATAATTTACTTGCAATATTTTTAAGCGAGTAAATCAATAAATGTCTGAAAAAAAATCAGCATCGTAAAAAGCTAAATAATATAACTATTAAACTGAGTTTTACTATCTGACGCAGGATGTTTGGATTTAATCAAAATTCACAAAAGCAGAATTTATGACACGTTTACCCAACCAAATATCATGGCATTCATTCAGTTTTTGCCATGACCTTTTTATACAAACATTAGGATTCAGACCCCTTTGAAACGGAATTGATTATAAGAGTGACAGACACACACAAACTAAGACCGGTACAGTAAATTATTGTACGTACTGAATCAGTTCTCCGTGACATTATCACTTTTAAAGTAGTTCCCTTCAGCATTCACACACTTCTGCATTCAGTGCTGCCATTGCTAGTAACAGTTCATGAACGAGGGTTTTGGAAGGCCCTTCAGAAGATTCTCCGGTTTTGCCTGAACCTCTTCAACTGAAGTAAAATGGGTTCCCTTTAAGCAAGATTTAACTGTAGGAAATAAAAAAAAGTCGCATGGGAGCAAATCAGGTGAATAAGGACGATGCCCCATCACAGCAATGTTTTTTTGCTGTTCAGAAACTACTTGACAGACAGCGCCGTGTGAGCGGGTGCATTGCCTTGGTGCGACAGCCATCCATCCCTCCCAATTCTGGCCTTTTTTTCCTAATTTTTTCACAAAGTTTTTTTAGTACTTCAATGTAGCAATGTTGATTAACAGTCTGCCCATTGATGTGAGTGGAAACCTACTTGTATCATGGATTTGGGCAATGCTTTGGTCTGTAATCGCTTACCTTGGGCGCCCTGCACGATCATCCTCTTCCGCACTATTCCTTCCCCCTCAAAACCGATTGTGGCATTCCAGTACATGTGCACGAGACAGTTTCGTCTCCATAAGCCTCGGTTAAAATTTGGAATGCTTTCGTGGCTGATTTCTTGTTTCATAAGAAATTTGACGTTGATTTGACGTTTTTCCGGCAGAATTGCCCGTATTCACTCAATGACGCAAAACGCCCAACTGGCGCGATCGATTGACGCGGAACTGACCACATGGATAGAGAAGGTGTGTGGAATGACGTCAACAAAATAGCTGTTGCCAACTCCACTCTTTTTTCACGTTACACACTTAGTCTCGTTTTGTGTGTGTGTGTGTGTCACACCTTGTACAAGCAAAAAGAAAAAGGACATATTTACGTTTGATCGAATAACCTTAGTTTGTCTGAAAAATGTTCATACATATTGAATACACAAAATCCATAATTACAAATTGTCTTCAAAAATTCTTTTTAAGTAACATTATGTATAATATTTATAATTAAATGATTGATAAGCTATTTTGTACATAAATGCGAAAAAAAACTTTTCTACTCCTATCATTAAAATACGTTTAAATATATATATAAAGTCTTTAAAATTTAAAACTATGTATTTTTCTTATAGTGTGTGTGTGTGGGGGTGGATATCTCCATCTGCCTAACTGGGGACCATCCGCCATTGCACAAATTAAATAATATGTTATAAGCAGGATATAAATAAATTTCAAGTCTTCATCGCATTTTAATTTGTAACCATAATATTGAATAGGACTTACTGCCTATTTATTATTGCTCTCGCTTGTGGGAGATATATAAATAAATTTATTACGAAAGACCTTTCTTATACATAAAGAGATAAAATATCATAATAAAATAATACGAGTTAAAGATAAAATAAAATAAGACACTATTATTATGGAACCTGTAGCGAGTTCAGTCATATATAATTCCAAGCATTACCACTTAAATTCCACTAATTTCGAATTGGAACAGTGAAACATAAATTTTAGATTCCAAATTTTTTTTTTAAATTGTGTAGGATTCTCATTGAAAAATATTACACATCTATAAATCCAATCACAGAGTATTCATGATGTCATATTGGCAATTATAATGCTACAGTAAATTTTTTATCTATTATCATTTTAATTTTTGTGTTGTATTGTTGATAGTTTTGGTAAATTTCTTACAATGCTTAGGAGTGAACAATGTTCTAAGAAAATGATGTTAGTAAGAAATATAAGCAAACATACACAAACAGAAAAAGAAGAAAATACGTTAAGGTCTCGATTAAATTCCAATCAGATTTTGCTAGTATTTAAAAAAATTGCTTAGTCTACGCGAAAGAATTATGGTAAAGTTAACTTATTTCAGTATTAGATAATTCATTGAGATAAAAAAATAATAACTCATTATTTTAGTTCAATATTAATATTTTAGAATTATTATTATATCGATGATGCATTTAAAAAAAGCAAATGAATTCTTATTCAGGTTATGAATAATTCATTTTATCGATATATATATATATATATATATATGTGTGTGTGTATAATTCCCAGTAATTTAATCTGTAATAGTAATAATTCCCTCTAGCATCCTTTAATTAACTCTTTTAATAATATTTAAACAAACTTTAATTCTTTGGTTCAAACCTAACGCCATAATCTTAATCGTTATCAACTAGTATCAAAAATCCCTTTCTCGCTCATTTTAACCAATCAGAGTTCTTACTACAAAATAGTCACGCGGCCCGGGTATAAATACCGATATTTCTGGAAAGTCTTTTCTTCCTTCTTCTCTCTGTAATCATGTAGCCAGCCGGCTGCAGCGCGTTGCGTGTTTGCTCTCTTTGTCTTTATGTTCGTCTTGTGAAATGTTTGCTTCTTGTGATGTTGGAACGCAAATTGTTTAATGCTCAATAAACCGGAGTGTTATTTCAGAGGACTGCCTCTTCAATGCCCTCAAATAATAAACACCAACCATCTAAAATAGGGTCCATCTCACAGTAATAACATCCACTCACCACGACATTATAGTTTTTTACCACTCTCCAGAAATATTATAGAAATATTACAGAAGTATTTCATCTATATATATACATTGTTCAAATTAATTGGGATAAGTATTCTTTTCTTGTCTGAGTTGGTATGGGATCATCAGGGATATCCCGAACCCCCTCAAATCGGTTATATCTGCCTAGAGGTAATGTGATTGATAGACCTTAACTATAATTTACTCACTTGATTGGTTTTGGTGTAGCTGGGAACATTTCAGTGTAGCAGTTGGTGGTTATAATTTTGCATTCCTTATAACATGCATTACTTTTACTTGTTTTGATATGGATATTACTCTAAGTAATCGTTCTAAAATAATCATTCTTAATGACCACACATTTCTATGACTGTGAGGGATATAGCAACGGTAGTTGGTGTGGGCAACTCAAGTATTTCAAGAATTTTAAGAACATTTCAAGATTCCGAAACATTGTCACCAAAAAGAAAAGGAAAATGTGGACTCAAACGGAAAACTACTCCAAGAACTGATAAAATTCTAATAAGAAATAGAAAAATAAATCCAAGAAAGGTAAGCAAAGACCTTCAAAGGGTTTAATGGATTATGTTGTTGAAGTGTTCCCTCAACTATACGGAAAAGGCTTCTGGAAGTTAGCCTTAAGGCAACAAAACAGAGGAAAAAGCAATTTCCAGTTCAGAAAAAGTTGAAAGAACTTTTAGCATGGGACAAAAATACTGATCTGGACTGTTAATGACTGGAACAAAGTAATTTTCAGTGATGAAACACATGTATTTGAGCAGGGATGCAAATTAGGTGCAGTTAGACGAAGTGAAGATGAAACTCTGCTACTAGAGAGAGAGAGAGATCATACACAACAGACTGTAAAATACCCTTCTAAACAAATATTTCGGGGTTTTTTCTCAACAAATACCACTAGAAGCTTAATTTCTCTTAAAGCTATGATGAATTCCATCAAATACACATAAAAACTATGCAATAGAATTATTGCATTCATAGAATTTTGGTGGAACATTTCAACAAGACTTCGCTTCTTGTCACAATTCGAAATTAGTTCAGACTTTTATGCGGAAAATAAAATAAAAGTGCTTAATTGGCCTGGTAATCCACCAGACCTAAATCCTATTGAGAATTTATGGCATATTCTGATGAATCATTTCGTTAAGATGAGGTGCACGACAACGGAACAAATGGTAAAAAGTGTTATACGAATGTGACTCCGCGATGATGCAGTTAAGCTCATGTGCGCTACACTAGTGAAATCAAGACGAGTTGAACAGATCATTTCTGCTATAGTAGGATATATTGCTTACTAATATAGAGGTTTATCTGTCTACTTAAGGTATGTAATGATTAAAAGCTAAGGTCTAAGAAAAAAGCGTTTTCTTATCGTTTGTCCCAATTAATTCGAAAAGTATAGTCTATATATAATTTGTGTTCTGGCAGAATAAACCAGTAACGTATGTAGATATTATATTTTTACTTTAAAGTATTTTTTCAGAATGAAAATTACAATTTTTCCTCTTATGAATCCATTGTAAGTAGTTCGTGTAATTACGATATATTCTTATACATTCTCTAATCCCATACTAATACATACTTTTAAAAGAAGAAAGTTCCAATTTTTAAAGAAATATTTATAGAATATTTTTATACATCACATATTTTAATAAATAAATATTAAAATAACGTTGTATTTTAAACAAACTTCATTACTTTCAATTTCACAATATAAAATGTAAATTTCTGTGATTCTGGAACATTTTTTAAAAACTTATTCCTAAAATAAAAATACTTTTACTGTTATTTTTTAAATTTCCTTACATTCTTGGTAAAAATTTTATACATTTATTTCAGACCTTGTCACAGATAGTAGGATGATAACATCTAACAAAATAAAATAAAATATATCCTCGTGTATTTAAAAATCTGAAATTTTCTTTAATTTATTTTCGTACTTTTTATTATTTCTATTAGAAATCATTCAGTAAGTTCATTTTAAAAATACATTCTAATTTGAGAATTCATTATTCAAAGAAACCAATTCATTGAATTTTAGAGAATATTCTAGAAAAGAGTATAAAATTCTTCTATATATTACTAAATTTTTAAAATGTATTCTTCCTTAAATTACAAAATTGATCTAAAATACACTACGGGACATTAAAACTGCAATGCCAAGGAGTTATTCAAATTTCAGGGTTATCACATTTCCTCACTGAACTTTTTAAAATCAATTTCGAAAGTGGAAAAATTCACTTAATAACGTTTTCTTCTAAAAAAAGTATTCTGTTTTTTCTTTACTTACTTACAAAAGCTTTTTAAAATAATTTACACTATGGGACATTGAAAATACAACACCGAGAAAGAATTATTAGAAAATTATGTAAATTTCAATGTAGATTCCTCTCACTGTAAGTACACTCACGCAGCTTTTAAGGGCACTGAGCATAATAGAAGGGAAGAAACGTGCAAACTGGGCAATATCAGTGGCATTATTTCTGCCAGGGAAGTTAAAATAGAATTTTTTGTCTCAGAGGACACGTGTAATACCAGAGAATGCCAGGTTTCCACCAACGGCAGCAGTTCCAACAGACAAATGTTTTACGATGGGCATAGTGAATGAACTGAGAAGGGGTAAATTGGTCCATTCATAAAATATCATATAATTCCAAAAGCCCTCTGATAACACCCAGACAGTTGTAACGGGTCTATCCGGGAACTTTCAACTAATCCTCTTGGGGTAAATTTATTTCTTTTTAACTGTATGTTCTATTGAAAACCTTCTCCCGAAGAAGAAGACGTTATTTATGCAAATGAATGGTTCTATTTAAGCGTTGACATTTAGGTACGCGAAGTTAGTCGACGGATAGTCACTGGATGGTCAGTTATTGATAATTGGGGAATAAGTGATAAAATTGAGCTTAAGGATTACGACTGGAGGTCGTATAATTTAGTAAGAGAATTACGGCGAATTTTAGCGTAGACGTCCAAAGTGTGCCAAGAGTAAGTGGAGTAAATTATATGTTAAGTTTCCTTAGTCCATGCGGTTGCTCTTCTAATTAGTTACATAGTGCATTTCTTACCTTTAGTTGTGTGGTTTAAGTCAGTGGGATAACAAATTTTAGTTTGAAACTGGTTATGGCTGATCTTTACTCGAACCCCCAAACACCAACAACCGCTAGCAGGTTGTCGCACAGTGTACCCAATCGGGGCACTGACTGTGGTAAAGATGGTTGCAACAAGGTAATGTGACAAGTTTGCGGGGTGCAGATGTAGCAAGCACGGTATCAGTTTAAGTGGAGGGACAAACTTCGTCGATTAATTGCTAGCACCCTCCACTCGTGGTGACTATTATAAAGAAGTTTAGAGTGATTGGATGACGAAAAAGCACACGGTTGTGTTTTTAGACGAGACATGCTTCTATTTGTTCAATGATAATAATGGGATCGAACTCCTAACTAAGCAATAACGCAACATCAGAGCAGAACCGATCCTAGGGTGCGGGTGCCCGCTTGCGAAGACCTATTGTGCCACCCCTCTAGAGAATTTTCCATACTTTGACTTATACTTATAGTTGACGTTATAAAATCATCTGCCTGTATATCAGTAAAAAGCAAAATATTAATAAAAATGCAAACAGACACAAAAATCTCACTTCTTTCCTCTATTTTATTTTTCTAAATTGTCCGGCTATTATTAAATTGAAAACTTTTAATTTCCCCAATTGCGTGTTGAATTTAAACACTTCTATGTCTTAGGTAATATTAACCATATTAGATGTTTTCGTAAATCAACTTTCGATAAAATTATTTTTGATACACATCGATCCACAGTGCGCTGTCAGTGCCGCTGATAAGCTAGAAAACATTTTCTATTGCACGAATTTTGCTATCAAATGCAGGATGTGTATAAAGAGAGGACATTAATGGACAATGGACCAACACGCTGTGCCCTAATATTCTAATTTTCTTAACCTGCACTATGCTATCATAAAATCGGGACTTATTTTGATTTTTCAATAATTATTTAAAATTCGGCGTATTTATTCGACTTATTATAAGTTTTATTTTTGAGAAATTCGTAAGAGTTCAACTTGATTTGATAGAATTATTTGCGCCCTGTTGCTGCCCTTTCTTTTAGCCACCAGCGTACGTTGCACGCGCTGCGCACCTGCTAGGACCGACCCTGCATCAGAGTTGGATGATGCATTATCGTTTAGTGGGGAGTTCCATTGTGTACGATAGCAGGTGACCTTTGATTCATATTTAGGACAAAATGACTTTCTAACGATTCGTAGATGACGTGCTACGCCCGGTGGCATGCCCCCTTCCTTCGGGAAATGTCCAGTGTATCAGAAGAACAATGCCTGATCGTAGAGACTTAACGTGGTCTGTAAGCTGTATAAATCCTTCCCTGGACACCACGATTCCCCCTGTTGTGTTGCTGTTGTTACTTATGTCACCTGATCGAAAGTAACATCAGATCAAGGCCTACTAAATTCATCGCGGTTAAGGGCTAGATTTTTACGCCAGTCGTTAGCCTTAGCTTTGAGCACCATGCCATGCAGGTGACATCACTATTTTGCTCTGTTTCACTCCAATTTTGAGGGAGAATGCCCTGGAGGTGGTCAAGGGCCTTACATCTCTCTTCCTCTTCCACCATCCTCACGGTTCAACGGCTATTTAGAGTACCCCCATACCACGAAGGCACTATGCATTTTACAAACATCCATGCCTTCTCCGGGATTCGAACCCAGGCGATACGGCACCGCAGTCAACATCACTGACCACTATACCGGATGTTCGGCCCATTCACCCTTCATCTCTCACCAATGGGACGTGGTTTGAAGTCGTTTATATGTCCTGCTATTGCTGTATTCATAAGATAAATCGTGATAAATTGTTGTCAGAGAATGATGAGCCATCCCTAAGATGGCATTCATACTCGCATTGTTTCTGTACCTAGAGGTGCTGCTTCATGTATCACTGTCTGCAGTAGTTCTGAGTAGACATAAATTTATGTTACGAGTATCATTTCAAAATAAACATCGCTTATTGTTCATTGCTGTTTCTCTCTTCACTTGTTAGATATTTTTTCTTGGTGTTTCATTTTCCCATGTCGCGTGGTCTATGTTACTTATTTAATTATCGCAATATAATTTACTTTTTTTCTCAACTTGGACAATATGTATCTTTTAAAAATCTAAAAACTCATAATTAAAGAATGTATTAATTCAGATGATCCATAAGACACATTTGAAAAATATAAAATAAATAATAAATATGAGCAATAAAATGCAATTATTGCAGAAATGTATAAAATACAAGAAGATTTTCTACTTAAAAATCTGTGCCACCCAACCCGTACGGTGGATATGACCCTCGGCTTGTAACCGAGTAGGCTCGGGTTCGAATCCCGAATAAGGCATGGATGTATATTCTTCGGGAAAAGAATTCGGACTTTCACCTGTAATGGTTTCCCGTCTAGAATGGAAAGCAGCGCACCCCTTCTGTTATATGCTGGGATCATCGTTTGTAACAAAAACGTTTTTTTTTTTATGTTTCTGTTTTCCCACTCGTATTTCGCATGTATCCCAGGATAAAAACACACAACAACAACTTAAAACTTCATAACAAATTCAGTTACATTTTGAGACCCGTAAGTGGTTCGATAGATGAAGAATACTTGGTACAATATAATTGATACGGAAAAAATTATTATTAATGTTCACTGACATTCCCATGATTCATCAGCATGTTTCGCAGAAGAGTAATAACACTGAAAAATATTTTAATTTATTCTACAAATATGATGGAAAATATTTTATTTTTACGTGATCGATGTTATACTTCTGTATATCTAAATAAATGAAATTAAATGAAAAATCACGTGAAGTGATAAATATCCTATGAGTGTACACAAAGGGCACTTTATGCTTAGCACAAAAACATGATTAATTGCCAAATATCTAAAAGATCGAAAACCACAAATACAGTAGAAAAATCCATTTCTTTCTCAGTGAAAGGTAATATTGCATTGTGGGTTTTCGTTTCTTTCGTCATAGTCCATTTTCTTGGGAAAACAACCGCAGCTGTGTGTTTCAAATTATTTGTGTCACAGGAAGAAATATGAAGCTTTTGTAAGAAACGCATTTTCTCCCCTTCTTTTTCTCAATAGAAAGACAGATACTCCAACAGAAATGTGCCCCTCTGTTTATCGCAAAATCTCTTATCCCAAAATGGTTGCTGCAAATCTTTTGCAATTTCTTTTGTAATTTTTGTAATTACCGTGAATCATCGTTTTCTACACAACTCAGAAGATTTCGGATCTTTCATCTTGTGACTTCTGATTATGGAACTTTAGTTTCACATGTATTGTTTTCAGTATGTTATGGGCCACTTTAAACAGATGCTGTCAACCACTAATAAATTAAAAAAAATAATGGATAAAGCTTCAATATTGTTTACTGTTTAATGCCTAAGTTAATATGTAATGAATATGATATTCAGGGACGTCTTAAGACTTCTTGCGGCCCTGGACCCCTGCTCTATAGTCGGCCTTGAGACCTTACTCTACAATAGGTTCTGGGTCCCTACTCAAAAGTATGCCCTGGATCTCTACACAAATGTAGGCACCACCTATGACACTTAAAAGTAGCCAGTACATCAGTGCTTCTCAAAGTTGCAATATTCGCGACCCAATATTCCATCATAATTTTCATCGCGCCCCCCTCATACAATAACAATCTATTGAATTCAATAATACTATACTTTGATGCCAAAACTACGATACGACTTTTACTGCTTAAGCTCCCCCGGCGTACATAAACGTCTCGCTAAGCCAAAACGTTTATTTTCCCGGCCGTATACATACGCCTTTTTGAAGTATGATCTTTCCTGTGCACTGCTATCCATAAAATTATTCCGAAGGCTTTGTAATGCAAGAATGTTTGCGAAGGATTTACTTATTTCAGATTTATATATTTGCTTTTTATTCCTCCCCAATACATCAAATACGGGTGCCTACGTGGAAAACAATGGCATTGAAAAGCGCATTGCATCAGTTTAAATCGCAGTTAAGGGATTAATTGTAAACCTTACAAATTATCAAATAAATGTTAATTTTTGTTTTTAATTATATATATGACAAACCCATAGTGTCACTGGTAATTAATAAACTTGTTCTTAACTTAGTATTGTTAAATTAGTTATATAAAATACATTGTGTATCACACTGATATATTTATAAATGTAATATATCATTGTAAATTTGTATTTTATTTTTCACACATTATGTCACAATATGTATTTTGTATGTTTACTTTCAGTAAATTAATAATTTTTTAAAATAATCTTTTGTTTTCGACTTTTCAAAGGCTCGCGCCCCCCTTGTAGAGTTCATAAGGTAACATGAAAGACATTTACTTATATATATATATATATATATACATATATATATATATATATATAATTTTATAACAAACTGTTTCCTTCAATTTTTTCTGACTCTACATAAAACCCCTTCCCTATTTTCCCCTAAAAAAGCAATTTAGTTGATTTTTCTTATAACTATTTTAATAGAGCTATGCTGCTTTTTTCTTAACCATCCTAATATTTAAAATGTTGTTTGTTCGCACATTTAAAACTTGCAAAAGGCTATGGAAAAACCTGGGGAAAAAACCTAAAGGGGGCACAGGTTAAAATCCCCCCCCACGAAAACAATCATCCCGTGTTCGGAAACAATATTTTTGTAAAAAAATTTTTTTATTTTTTTTTTTCCTTTCTCTTGGAAAAATAAATTTTAACTGCACTTGTAAAAACAATTTCATAATTTCAGAATAAAAAAATCCCAAAAAAATACCTTTAAAGAGAATACAGTAAGGGGGGGAAATTTTTAAAATTGGGGCAAAATTTTTCAACACATATACCCTTTAAAAATATACAGTGGACAATTATTTAAAAAAAATTATTTATAAAATGCTAAAATTATTTTAAGTACAAAAATAAAAATTTTACGGGCAATCGTATAAAAAATTTGGTTACATCATTAAACAAAAAAAATCCCAATTTATCGGGAGGTTTGGTCGTTGTGGGGTTTAATAAATAATTTTTTTAAAGAAAGAATAATTCTTGCTCTTTGAGTGAAGCCATTATTTTTTAGCATTTTCAGATGAACAGACTAAATGATATTTTTTGGTTGGGGATGAAGCGGTTTTTATGTTTTGGGAAATTGAAACCCGGTTGGGTTTGGGGTTTGAAAAAAGTAACGTTTTGGGTACTAAAATTTTTTTTTGCGTTTGAATAAATTAACTAAAAAAGTTTACAGTTTGACAAAATCCATTTTTTCCAATTTATTTTTTCAGTTTTAAAAAGGAGGAAAGATGCGGGAATATTCATACCCTCACCATTTTAAGCATAAATTTTAATACAATAACTAGCTAGTATACCCGTTCTTCGCACGAGTGAATTGAAAATAAAACAATATAGATTGAAGGATAAAGAATTTTCTAATGAGTTAATTTTAAGTGAATTGAAAATTAAACAAAAAAAAAACTTTTCAATCTCAGTTGAAAGAAAAAAACATAGTTAAATTTTTTTGTCTGTAGTCAATGCGATAAAAAAGGGTTTTTTTATTTATAACCCAAATTCTTTTGGGTTTTTTTTGAAAAAATCTTTTTTCTGATCTCTGCTCATCAAGTAAACCCTTTTACACATTTTTTTAATAAACGGTTAAAAGAGTGTAAATAATTTTTATATCCCTGGATGTGTAATACATTAATACTACTTCCCAAGGGGGCGCACCCCTTAGTTTGAGAAAAGTTGCAGTACATAACATACGTTGTCAAATACAAGGGCAAACAATAACCCGAAACAAATAAATGTGCATGATTACAATCGTACAAACCGGGTCGACTGACTACACCCTTTTGACTGAATGAGTAATGATGATGTATGGGGGTAGGCCTGGCATGTATGTGGACGACGGTCATCACATGTAGCCAGTTTAAATATCGTCCAAATTCCCTGTTTTTTGGAGAATACAACCTGACATAACATTTGACCATTGAAATTATTGGAATAACGATCTAATTAAGGCTGATTCAAGAACGAAGTGAGGCCCTCATTGTAACCGAGGTCCTGGGCTTGGGCCCAGTTGGCCCATGCCTTAAGACATCCCTTATGATATTGAACATTTGCAATCCTTTTTTCAACAGGAACTGCACTGCTACTCACTTATTAACTAAAACACCATTTCTTATCTAAAATGTAATTGGTTTGGTTATAGAGTTTTTCACCATTCAAAAAACAAAATTCCTCTTTATTTTGTTTTCTGTTGTCTACTATAGTTATTTTTTGAAAATTATTTTTTCTTATATTTTCCTGTGATTTCTGAATCGTTCCTTTTTTAAAAGGTTATGAAAGTACCTATCGTGTTTGAGAAAAACTAACATTTGTGAAAATAGATGAATTTAGATTAGTCGGCTCGATGGCTGTGAGGTAGCGTGCCCCAGATTTGATCCTGGTTGTAATCGATAGATTTTCTGGATGACAAAATCGTAGACAAGCATGTCATATGATTATGTAAAAAATCGCTTGAGAACAAATTTGACTCGCTCTGGTACTCTCGGCAAAATTATATCACGGTAATATTTAGCATCCGATGAAAATTAGAATTGAATAAAATTCACAAACATCAAAATTTGGAAGCTGAAGCCATGTCTGCAATAGCTTATCTGCCAAAATGCAGCCCATTTGAAACAAAAACAGATTAATAAACTATTTTTGTTCTTCCACATAGTGTCAATTATAGAGTAGGAAATTTAGTCGTTGCAAATTTACATTACGTTTTCCTGCGAAAAAATCTAAAATTTTATATCTAAATACCAATAATTTTATATCTAATTACCAAAGTGTTAATGCTTTGAAAGATGTTGAATTTAAAGAATATTTCTTATAATTAAAATTGTAGCCTCCACTTTGTTTTAAAAATGTTTTTACCCCTCTCCCCCTTTTTTTAAGGCAGTTACTGCTACTGGAGTTCCTTTTACGCATAAATTAAGACAATACATTAGCATTATTTATAAAAAATTATTTAATTTTTAGTATTAATTTTATCTTAATTAATCAAGTACTTAAAAAAAAATTCTATTTTAAAAGCAATATTATTCACATTTTTATAACTTTACAAAAGATTACAACGTATGTCATTGATTAGACATCACAAAAGTATTTAACCCTGTTAAAAGATATTTTATCAAGATATTAACCTTCCTGTTTTCGCTGTATGTGATTGTTACAATATTTCTTAGAAAATGGTCAATAAAGTATACAAGCAATAATATTCAGATTTCTACTTATGATATTAACTTATTACTGATTTTAATCGTGGTATCTTCTGAGTCAATACTATGCCATAATGCTAAAAACAAAATTTTCAGGATAAATCTAATTCACTCTGTAAGCAAATACTTTTTTTCAAACTATCTCTATTGAATACTCACGTATTATCCAGAGTTACTCCAACAATACTAAAGATCTTGGGATAGTGATGGATAATTGAAAATTTTGGCCTATTTAATCGGCATTTGAAGCATGATTCTGCCACCAGCATTTAATATCTTACAGAACACGTACTCATACTCTCAAAACCATTGAAAGTTTACTATTTTAACTAATTTTTCACCAAAATCTTCACCAATTTTTTGTTATATTTGCCCTTTTTGAGCATTTTCACATTGGAATTTTGTTAAATTTCTAGCAAAGATGAATTCTATAGCTGTATTTTCACTATCAACTTATTGGTCGTTGCAACCTTCATTGGATCAACAAACTCACTATTCTCTCTAGATATGTTCCAACCATTTGGTCTCATGATGAATGAAGACATCAACAATTTTCTTTTCAACCAACTTGCAAATATGTTGAAAAGTAATGATTCTGACTGCAACTCCACTGATAGCTCAGGGGGTAAGTCATCGTTAGAAGATGATTTAAAAATGTGGAAATGTTGTTACTGAAATTGATTATGATGGAAGCTACCAATAGTGACAAATGAAGCTCCTGGATGAGTGACTAGTTTTTACTTAAGCTTCTGTAAAAATGGAATCTCTTAACAGAACTTATATCTGTGACTTTCAGAATGGAATTGGCGATTTTAATCAAATATTGTAGAATGATAATATACATATATTGTAATTATTAATTTGGGACTGTCAATATTAAAAAACGTATTAATTTAATTTCCAACAATTACAGAAATGAAATATACTATTTCCACCTGTACTGATATTTATTATTATTTTAATACTAATGAATTCATTTGAAACATTTTTTGTTTTATAAACATAAAAAAATAATAACTGTAAATAAATGAAATGTTAAATGTAATTCAAATGACACAAAGTTAAAAGAAATGAAATGCCTTTTTATTCTAAAATATATTAATGATGTGTTTTTTCAACAATGCTCCTGTGTTCGACAAATACTTCGCTTCAATTACTTATTATTATATATAAACATAATAATCATATTTTATTGACTATATTATGGTCAAATATATTTTCAGAAATAATAATATCATCATAACACATTAAGTACTTCCATCATATTTTTATGCATTCCAGAAAATTTTATATCGCATACTACAGTTAATTCGAATAAATACGTGGAAGTTTAAGCAAAATGAAAGCAATTTATAATATTTTTCTCTATGTAGTTTTGACAAAGCGAAAGCATAATTTTAAAAAGTAATGAAGTTTATATGTTTATTTTTAATAAAGTTGTATGAAACGGAACTTGAAGAATTCATTTGAATCTAGAAGTATATTTCTAGAATGAAATATTTTTAAATATTTTTGTTTTTATAGTAATATAGTGTTCTTACATTAAATCCATTTAAGATAGATGTAATTAACTTAAAAAATAGTATAAAAATGTTCATTAGCTTAGAAAACATTTTGCGTATTCTGTTTAAATTCGTTATCATTGTGATTATTATACTGCAAATATATCACTTTGTGTTTCGAATTATAATAATTGAAAACAAATATTTTCTCTATTAATTGTGATATAATTCTTTTAAAAAAAAAAGGAAGAGTCATCTTCATGTAAAATTTAAACTTTTATATTTGAAGAACGCAAACATATTAATGTGTTTTCATGAAAATATGTTCTGGTTTTGTTTAACAACACATTATATCATTATTACAAAAAAAAACCTTGTTTTTTGAAATTATGTCGAATAAATGTATTTCATGCTTATAGAATTTGCAATTAAAATAGTATTATTGAAATTGTAAAATATTTGTGGAATATCTAATGGCTGTTTTTTTTTAAATTAAAGGTGGGGATATACCTAAAAAAATGCCTTCATTAATTCCTCAATACTTTAACAAAATATTTGCCTAGCTTTCTAAATGCATGTATTAAATTTGTAATTGATAAATCTCTGTATTATTTAATATTTAGCATTTTCGGAAGAGAATAAATGAAAAGGAATTGACAAAAACTCCGCTTATTCAAGTATTAACTAAGAAGGAAGAAATTGGAAAGATTTTTAAATAGTTTTTCACCCCTTTATATATATCCCTCTGTGTCAGTGCTTTTTATCGTTAATATAAAAATTAGCATGAATAAATAACTGTTGGATGTAATCATCCTATACAAAATACATCTTTAAATATTTCTAAATTTTGAGGAATGATAGAAAAATTAATATATTTATTTCTTCTTAAAAATATATTTGGGATACGATTTCTTGACTTATAAAAATTAAGAACCATGTTTGATGCCTTAATTTTTTAGTTTGAAAAGTGCAGTTTGTTTAAATATCTTTGAAACGCTGAAAATCATTTAAAATATGGTTTAAAAATCATAACTCTTATGAAAATAAACACAAAAATTATCCTTTAAAATATTTTGAATCTTTTTTAAGTGAACATAAAATTGTCTTTTATCGTTTTTATTCAAAATTCTTAAGAAATAGTTTCATTGTAATTAGTAATAAAAAGAAAAGTCACAACACAAATAATTTTTCTCCTCAGCTACAAATCTCATGCATTTTTAAATATTTTTCCAATGAAAATAACTAATTCTTTAACATGAATTGATCTGTCCAAACTAATTTCTGATGCTTTCCCAATTACACAACTGGTTTTTGTAGCAACATTTACAATTTTTAGACTACAATATTCTGCCTATACGGAAAACTTGTTCTTTCCAGATAAAGATAATACGTTAGCGTGCCAAACGAAAATAAAGCCTTTTCTCTTGAAATGGGGAACCACTGTTTTGAAAGGTTTTCCTTTTTCCTTTGTAACCATCCTTTCAAAACATCAAAGAAAAAAAAGAATCAATAAATGATAGTACTTGATAACAGTTGTATCAATAACTATTCAGTCGATTGTTACCATTCTGAATAAAATTTATTCGTGTAAAAAATAGTTATCTATGTCCAGTTCTTGATTTGCCATAAAAGAACGATTGAAATGATAATATTATTTACACACTAAAAAGCTTTAGATTAGAATAAATTTTTACAAGATCCTCTGACAGTTTTCAATGTAATAACACACATAACCCAATTTGCAAAAATCTCTGTTTGGGCTAAACAATTCAGTAACACAAGCAAGCTTCTCAAGTTCCTGTTAGAAGTCCACTTGCTATTCTGCGATGAAGCGTGCTATTTACTTATTCACTTTATTGGGTTTTGTAACCCTAACTCTTGGTCAAAATCAATCTCCTTTGGCCAATATGTTTGATGGTGTGAGGAATATTTTCCATAAAATGTTGGGTGGTGACAACAGCCTGATGGCACAAATTTTGGATCAAGTTCTTGTCGCTTTCAAGTTTGATGACTGGAAAGAAAAGGTTCCTGCAATTTTGGAACAGAAGGCAACAGAGTTGTCCAAAAGAGGTCAACGAGAATTCGAACAAGCCATGGGAAAACTCGACGTAATGAAGGAAGATCCTAATGCAACGAAAGAAGATTTCTTGAAAGTCTTGCAAGAAATGAAGAGTTCAGGCCAGTAACTTTCCACAATGAAGGATGGCTGCAATAAATCTTGAAAATTGACTTTTAGTATATGGCATTCATTTTCATATAAGTATTTTAGTTCCTTATTATTCTTATTTTTAAATGATGCTTGAAGTACCTTCAATAATAAGAAGATTATTACTTTTAATTAACTTGCTCACTGAATTTCCCTTGATGTTTATGTCATTTTATCTCTTGATATTTCAATAAGAATAATTAAAATTATCTTCCTTTGAAATATAATATGTAATCTTTTAATGTATAAAAATATATACTTAGTTTAATATAGCTTCAACGCTAAAAAAATATTATGTTGACAATACTGTAATTGGATGCTAACCAAAATAATTATTTTTAATCAAAATGATGTAATGTTTCGTAAATTACTTAATGAAAATTATTTGGATAGAAAATATATTGGTCAATTTACAGAAAAGAAACATTGTTATTGTAGTTTATAGCTACATTACATACGGATTAATTGCATATATATCACAGTATATGTCTACAGCAATTTTAAAAAATTATTCTAAAAATATTTGCTGAACTTTTTACTAGACATTATGACTGCCTTAACTTATAATGTTATTTAAAGAGAATCCAAGTTATCTTTAAGGTATCCGAGTACGTTCGGCAGTTTTTAAAAAAGCGCATAGATGGATAATTTTCATGATATTTAGTGTCACTTAGATTAGAATACATGTATAAAATTATTTTAAGGACATTTTGACAAAAAAAATTATTTAAGTACAATATTTAGGCAAAAAATTAACTTAAAATAACCTTTCTTTCAAAATGTTCTCCTTTTGTTAAAAATGCTTCTATTATAAAAATATTTTGCCTGTATATAGCTCAGACCTCTGTATAGAGGCTCGACTAGGAGTTTGGAAAAATTCACATTATTTTCAGAATTACAACCCATTGAAATAATTATGGGCTTTTTTTTCTTAAAATTTCTCCCCTCTATTGTCGTAAAACATGGATAAATCCACTTCTAAGTTATATATTTCAAAAATTCTAGATGAGCCTCTGTACAGAGGTCTGAGCTATATACAGGCAAAATATTGTTATATAATAGAAGCATTTTTCACAAAAGAAGAATATTTTGAAAATGGGTATTCTATGTTCATTTTTTCAAAATATTGTACTTTAAAAATTTTTT
>BMAV01016738.1:0-55411 GCA_019973955.1 Trichonephila inaurata madagascariensis | reverse complement strand
TGAAAGTTGCAAACATTAAAATAATTTGGTAATGATTTAGGTAATTACAACAATTCATCTGATATACTCCTTCTAATTATTTTATTTATCTTTCAAAAAATTTTAAATAAACATTTCGTTAAAAAACTGATTTGTAAAATGATTAATTTGTTTTATCAGCTGTTGAGTAAGATTTATTGAAACTGGAGGCATTAATGTTTCTATAATTAAGGAAATTATATAACTATAATAATTACTTAAACATAATAATTGCTTAAGTCAGCGTTTCTCAAGTGGTGGAGAGTGACAACTCTACGAGGGGCGTACAAGTAAATTGAAAAGTCCAAAACAAAAGATTATTTTAAAAAATTATAAATTTACTGAAAGTAAGAAAACCAAATATATTCTGACATAATAAAAAATAAAATTTACATTTACACTGATGTAATACACTTATAAATGTATCAGTACTGCACAATGCATTTTATATAATTAATTTAACAATACTTAGTTAAGAACAAGTTTAATATACCAGTGAACCAATGAGCTTATCGCATATAAAATTATATGTATAAATTAACACTTATCTTAATAATGTATACGTTTTATAAAAAATCCCTTTACTTCTGATTAAAAATTCGCGATTCGCTCTCCAATGCCTCTATTCTTCTCGTAGATGCGCGTATGTGATGTATTAGAGGGAGGGGGAGGAAGAAAAGGAATAAATCAGGAAATCCTATGATATAAATAAACCCTTCACATGCACTGTCAAGGGCCTTTTATTACACTCAAAAGCCTGCGTAATAATTTTATGGATAGCAAGGCATAGAAATGATCGTACTTTGAAAAGACGTATTTATACGTCCAGGGCATTTAACAACATCAGTTGAGAGAGAGGTATATATAGACCAGTATCAGTTTGGCGTCAAACTATAGGATTATTGAATTCAATGCATTGTAGTTTGCTTGGTGGGAGAAGTGTGCAAAGAAAATTATGATTGAATATTGGGTTACAAATATTGAAAGTTTGAGAAACACTGGCTTAAGTAAAAGAAAGGAAACAACGGAAATAGAATACAAAGAGAAAATAAAAGATGATGAAAATTATTACAATAACTTGGCAGCCTATCAACCATATTTCCGAAGCACAAACTTAAAAAAATAAATTAAAAATCACGTTTCTTCACGTCACAGGGATATGGATCTGCAATAGATCCTAAATTTAAAAACTATTATAAGCTTTTATAGCTCATAGCTTTTACAGGAAATTTTGTTAATTATTACTTACAGTCGTAATGTTCAGTAATATTTCGAAGTGCCTAAAGTTCTTCAATTTTTGAAATTAAGACACTTTTCTTTGAAGAAAAAGAATCATTGCCCAACATCGTTATCAAGTTTTCACCAATTTCTTAAGTGAATGATAATAATTTAATACACTCATGATACAATTATTTAATTTCAACACAGAAAGTGTATAACAGCAGTTTAAAGTTACAAAAAAGAAATTAGTTCCATTTTAAAAAAATAATTTAATTTAACAATATTACAAAATGCTACTATTTTGTCTCATAAACTAACATCAAAATCAGAAAAGAGAAAACAAATAACTTTTATTTTCCTTCAAAGCAATATGTTCAGACAAACGTGCTAGAAATTCGAAAATAATAAATGTAATCTGAATACTGATTATATCATTTGTTGGTAAATATATTTTATTAATATGAGAAATAAAATCAACATATTTATAGAAGTTAACAAATGTTTCAGTTTAAACTTGTAATCTGATCAATTATTTCATATCCAAATCTAAAATTCAAGCCAATGAATGCAAATGAAATTGAAGTTTTAATATACCTTACCAAATAAAGTATAAACCATGTAAAAATATTTTTGTATGTTTGCACGTGTGTATACACATATATTAAACCACTTTGGAATATAACTTATATTTTTCTCAATTTTCTTTCTTGCAAGATATTTTATTATTCAGAATAATTAAAATTTTCGAGATGACAGGGAAATAATTGCTTATAATATTCGCTGAAATGGTAGAGAAAAATTTTTAAGGTCATATTTTTAGAAAAAATATGTTAACTAACTCATATGTTATTATCAAATTTCAACAAGCCAATTATTTATACAACATTTTTATAGAAGTCTTGTTAATTTATCAACCTTGCAAGGTTAATTCCATAAAATATCTGTTAACAGTACCAAAAACAAAATACTTCAGCTTAGATAAATTTCTGGTAAACACAGTTATTTTAATATTTGCCCAATTATAATTTAACTCCTAAGCAAGATTATACCAGTTCCCATAAAGATATACGATACTAACACATTAATTTTCTGCAGTTTATTTATTTAATAATAAATTAAAAACACCCATTGGATGCGCAGAAGGTTTGATAAAGTTTTAAAATTAACATGCTGCTCTTTTTTTTCTAATAATCACTGTAAAGTAGAAAATAAAGGAAGGGAAACTTTCTACTTTTAGCACTTATTTTTATTTTTTTTCCCGCTTAAATTGTGTGAATGAGATTACTTAACAACTGTACTATTTCCTACAATTAAAAATTCGATTAAAAATCTCAACACTTTATCTTTCAAATCCATTAAAAGGTTTCCTTTTCAGAGATATATGAATTAATGTATGTATTATTTACATAAACATATGCATATCACTTATTACCATGGTCTATTTGGAAATATTGTAATTAAATTTTATCAGAGAATTTCTTTTGAACGTGCCTTTCAAAAATTTTTATTTAGATACTTAATTTTTATACAAGATATTTTAGGTTAATCGTGTCTTAAGTATTAAGTTAAATTCATTTCTGTGTTAATTTATGCTAGATGTATTATTCTGTTTCAATCCACGGTAGTAAAAATAAATCCAAATTTAGAAGAAATTAAGATATAACTTTTGTATGTGTAAGTTAAAATTATTTTAATTTATACAAAAAAAAAAAAACTTAAGGAACGTGGAATTACAAAAAATATATACGTTTCGATGCACATGAATATCTCTTTATACATTTTCCATTAATCATTTTCAAAACTGTATTCGTTGCGCATGTGCTTATGATTCTGTAGACTGGAGATACTGCTGCTATCAGTGTGATTTTTTCCATCTTATTCATTTTCATGCCTTGTTTTTACGTGTAATTTAACTGTGTGTTAGTAGTTAATATTCAGGTTCCTAAGATGTTAACCTTGTCTTTGTGTTACCCACAATGATCCTTTATAAAATAAATAATATGTAACTTTAAAGAAAAAAAAAAAATGATACGTTAACTAATAAAAGCTGCGATGACTGGAAAAATAGCAAAACTACTTTAATGACTTTTAGGAATCTTAAATTGTAATTATTTAAATTTTTTTAAAAAAATATATCCTAACGCCTTTACATGTCTGAGCATTATGATACAAAAATGTTTTGATACACTGTGAAAACTTCCGAAGTTATTGAGAAATAACTAGTGAAACTTAACGAAAACCCTAACTCTTTCTTATCTTAAATTTGCTCAAAAGAAAAAGAAAATTAGCTTTCGCGCAGGATTGCTCAATTTGAAGTGTCATACACGTGTTCAAAATAAGGCTCTTCGTAACTTATACAACAATTTTGAAAAAAAAAATGTAATAGAATTTTTTTTATTTGAATTTCAATTTATTTTTTTCTTAAAATTTTAAAATTTTTGTTATAATTGTATTTAAAATTTCTTGAAAAATGGTAT
This sequence comes from Trichonephila inaurata madagascariensis, assembly GCA_019973955.1. Classification (NCBI taxonomy): domain Eukaryota; kingdom Metazoa; phylum Arthropoda; class Arachnida; order Araneae; family Nephilidae; genus Trichonephila; species Trichonephila inaurata. Next base: position 51,695 of record BMAV01016738.1, on the reverse strand, counting down.
AACTTTAAAAGGAATCTTTTCATACCAAGTAAAATTAACTTTGATCAATTTTGTACTTTAGAATCCTGCCCGGTGTAAAGTACTGATTTTTATATTTTTAAAAAATTGTCCAAGTTATATTTCTTTATAGCTTTTTTAATTTTTTTTTCAAATTACCTGAAATTTTTAGAAATATTGCAAATATATATGGTTACCACGTGGTAAAAATTTCAAATCAATTGCTAAGTTACATTGGAATGAAGAACAATGTTTTTTCGAGTGCACGGATATCTGTTAAGGGTCCTGAGAATTCTTAAAAACCATATGCATAATTGCTTAAAAGAGTCTACACCGGTGTTTGTAAGCCTCACAATAATTATGCTGCTGAAAAATCTGTAATTAGTCTCTTCTAAATATTTGGATAAAATGATAAAACTCTTGAATTCTAAGAGAACCATGGCAGAAGACATTTCTGCTATTGATAAAATAAGACTTATAGTGAATAATATTTAAGAGATTGCAGACGATTTTTTAAAAGTAGAAACATGGAAAAACATAGCTGAATTTGAAAGACTTGAATAAAATAGCATTTAATTTTCCCCCCACAGAAAATTAATTTTGCTTTTATATCGAGGCTGGCTAACACACATGTGTTAATATTTTAAACAAAATATTCTTTGCATTTAAAAATATATATGAATTCCATCATTAGCATTGCCAGCAATGATATTCTATTCAAAATGAAAACTAAAAAAATAATAATAATTTTCATTTTTCATTTTTGAAAAAAAAAAATGCTTTTTCTATATTTTTGCATAAAAAAGTTTTTTTTCCCGCATTCAATTACTGATCATTATAAAAAGAAGAAAAAAGGAACATTGTTTCTTGTTTGGGGGACCCTTCGAAAAAGTATTCAATTCCTTTTAAATAATTTTAATTAATAAACACTAATTTACACTTCAAAAAAATAGCTGGAAAAATGTCATATTAATGTAAATTTGATTTTTCTTAGTGAGATTAAAGAAATATTGCATCTGTTTTCCCTATTTCGTTCATTTCCAGAAAGGAAATCTTTTCGTGTTAAACAATTTTCGTTTTGTGTTAAGAAAAAAATGCATGAAAATACATAGCAATTTTTCGCGACCTTTGTATTATTTCCTGTTAAACGATATTTCGTCTTAAGTGTTTTCGCACGTTAGACATATTTTACTGAACGCGCATGTGATCTTCTTATTCAAGATTATTAATATGATTGTTTCTTAAGATGTAAAAATGATTGAATGTTGGACTAATATGTTTAGGTTTGGGAATTTAAAAAATTGTTTTCATGTTTAACCCTCTAAGCGGTCTGCACTTAAAGTCTTGCCATTATGGAGATGCTTCAAAAATGCACCGGACATATTTTTTTGCTTTCAGGTGGGGTTCTCAAAAGCGGTTGAGTCGTATTTTTAAGAATGCGTCTCGGCCGCTTTTAGGAATCTTGCTTGAAGGCAGAAAAAGCATCTCTGGAATGGTAACATTTTACGTGCAGACCGCTTGGAGGGTTAAAGTTTTTCAGACTTTAATTGAACCTTCTAGCTGCTCATCCCACGATTTCGATGGCTATGGATTTTTCCCAATTATTTAGCTGTACAACCCGTGTTGTTCCTGTTTATGTATTTATTTATGTTTTTATGTTCACATTTGTATGATCCAATTCGATATTTTAAAATAAAAACTCTTTTATACAAAGATATTTGCATATTTTAATTTTAAAATGTATATTGAATATATAGATTTAAAATACACGATGAAAAACTATGGAATTTGCGCACCATTTTTTTTAAAAAGAACTACGGAAGGAATGGATTTTGGGAGCCCAAAATGCAAAAATATCGTGAATAAATTTTACCGTTGCATCGCCTTTTTTTTTCCATATAATAAAAAAAGAAAAACGGTTTTTTTTGGATTGCTATCTTTATCCTTGAAGCCAATTCATTTAACCTTAAGTATTAGTTCTATTTTACATGTCACGATTCCTTTGCAGAAGGAGGCTCTTTGAAATTAAACAATTTATTAGAAGTATATACACTGCTGGAAACACAAAATGTAACACCCTGAGAGAAGCATTCAAACCATTAAAAATTTATATGATGCATCAGCGGTAATCAAATATGCAAATTCTTAGAATTATAGCGCAAAAAGGGAAATCAGGTGACCGAGCGCCCCGTAAGCGCAAATATCGGGGGAGAAAAATGGAGACTTGAACTACGACAATTGTTTTTCGTGGGCTTTATTTACGTAAGTTTTTCAAGCCCGGGGGAAAATGGGGAGGTTTTTTACCAAATGTCTAAATTCAAACGAGGAGGAATAGTAGCCTATAAGGATTGCGTATTCTACTTCAATTAAATAAGTCAACGTGTTGGACGAAACCAAGAAACAGTTTAGGATATATCCTCTCTGGCTACATTAGGATAAGAAGGGCCCCATCAACCCTCCTTTGCAATCGTGATGCCAATTAGTTTGTGCGCATGGCAGTGATGGATCACGCAACCACTCCACGAAACATAAGCACAACAGACTCAGTATGTTACGCAACATTCCGTCCACTGATTTATTTAACGAAAAGATGCCTTGTGTTCATTCCAATGGAATGACCACAAGGCATCCAATGCTTCGTTTACCCGTGGCTTGAAACCAAAAGGCGTTTGTGACATCAATGGTGCGATGAGGGGAACGTGGATAACAGAATGGAACGACATTGGGTTTACTGAGAATCTCGCTTTGCCTTCAACTTCACGATGGTCAGATTCTAGTATGGAGATACCATGTTCAGGGGTTGCTAAAATGTTGCATTTGCATTGCCATACTGATCCGGCACCCTGTGTCATGATTTGGGATGATATTGGAATTAACTGCCTCACCATTCAAGTACAAATTTTAGAACCCTTTAAAAAGGCCCAAATTTTGGTGTTGCACCAGGTCCTCCATACATTCATTTTTGTTTAAACCATACCGTACAAAAAAATGCGCAACCACACGGGATACAATGTTCGAACTTCTTACCCATCAGACTGAATCGCTTCCTTGGCTTGATTGTTCTCCCGATATATTGCCAATCGAAAAGGTGTGTGATCCATGTTTGCACAACGTCTAGTTCTTGATACACTACTCGCTGCTACACAAAATCAACTTTACCAATGTGTAGACGCCGAATGGACTGCTATACCCCACGGATACATCCAAAGACCCTTTGATTCTATGCCGGGGCATGTGGCAGCGGTTATAAACAACAATGGGGGCTACAGTAACTACTTATTTTGTCCTCTTCTACACACACAAGTGGCTGTAACTTTGATTGTTATTCTTTGTACAATATGTTATCTGCCAAATAAATTTCGTTGTGATATCTTTTTTCTTTGTTCAGTACCAGCAGTGTATCTCCTTGATTATTGGGAAAAATGAAGGGAACGAAAATTTTTTGGTGTGTGAACGAACAAAACCAGGGAAATCAGCAAACGAGTTTAGATAGAATTTTCTTCAAAATGTATTGTCGAAACCGACATACAATATTTGGATTTTTGTGACAGCATACTTTCAGTACTTCCCAAGCAATTCGACTAGTTTTATTAATATTCTAAATTTCTTTCATCATCTTAGATGTTTATTGTGACCATAAAAGCCCATAGATACGCACTCGTCATCGGTTTTTTTTTTGTCTATTTGTGCTTTTGGGTTCTAGTGAGGAGGATGTCTTATCCATGACAGGATCAAATCAGCCTGTACCAGGGGCTCAGATGACTGTTTTGACTGTGTTTTTTTTTGTTTTGTTTTTTGTTTTTTGTTTTTTTTTTTAATGTTATCCATGTAGAGGTATGCTGGCGAAAACAGGACCCCTTCTTCTTATAGGGCAGAAATAATAGATGGACAGCCAAAAATAGGAGCAGGTGTTAGTTATGTATCTAAACAGTTATCAAAATTCGTGGTAGTTCTTCTACCATACCTACCATTCATTCATCTGTGGATAAAGCAGGCTTTATTTAATTACTGCAATCTAAACAGGCGAGAGAAAATCTCGTCACGAACCACCATTTTTCACTTTCTCGAGCCCATAAAGATTTAAGAATGGTGGCTGATACTGGTTAAATGTGTAAAAATTCAACACACTATCACTTTTGCGTGGTGTGGAAATGTAAAAAAACGGGGAGAACCAACTGACAAGGCTACACTCGACATCATACCACGGTTCAAAATCAATTCAGGCCCGTCTTCAACTGTGTCCAAATGATTTCCATAAATATTTTAATATGTTATTTGATCTTAACTTCATGATGTCAAAGACTTTTAAGGTATCCGACTACGTTCGGAACCATGATTTTGCAAAAGCGTATAAATGGGTAATATTTATGATATTTAGTGTCACTTAGATTAGAAAATGTATATAAAATTGTTTTAAGAATCTTATTACAATAAAAAATTATTTAAGTATAATATATTTTGACAAAAAATGAACATAGAATGACCCATTTTCAAAATATTCTCCTTTTGTGAAAAATGAATCTATTATAATAATGTTTTGTCTGTATATAGCTCAGATCTCTGTACAGAGGCTCAAGTAGAATTTTTGAAATACATAACTTAGAAGTGGGTTTATCCATGTTTTACGACAGCAGAGGGAAGAAATTTTAAGGAAAAAAACTTCGCTATTTTTTTCAGTTTGTAGTAACTTTCAAAATAATGTGAATGTTTTAAAAATCTTATTTCAGACTCTCGGAAGAAGTCTTTACTTTATATACGCAAAATAGTATTATTTTAGAAGCATTTTTTAAGAAATCAGAACATTTTGAAAAAAGGTTATTCTAAGTTAATTTTTTGCCAAAATATTGAATTTAAATAATTTTTTTTGTCAAAACATCTTTAAAACAATTTTATACATGAATTCTAATCTAAGTGACACTAAATATCATGGAAATTATCCATTTATGCATTTTTTTAAAAATCAAGGTTCCGAACGTAGAGTTGGATACCTTAATGAATATTTTTCAGGAACACATATTACTTATTTCACAACAATTTTCAAAATGTTTTTCTTTTTTTGCTATTGTGGAACCTAATATTAATTGTTTTCTCTTTTGTGTTGTATGTAAGGTACAAAACCTTTTAAACAAATCTCCTGAATCCTTGCATACCAGCGCTTCTCAATGTTTCAGTGTTTGCGCTTCAATTTTCAAGCATAATTTTCATCGTCCCCCTCCATACATTATTAATGTATTGAATTCAATGGCATTATACTTTGACACTAAAGCTACAATACGTGTTTAATTATAAGCTACACAAATTATCAAGATAAGTATTAAATTTTGTATATAATATTATATATTACAAGATCATGGAGTCAATGATAAGTATTGAACTTGTTCCTAACTTGAAATTGTTCAATTAATCTATCAAATACATTGTGTATTACTGATACATTTATGGGGAAATATGTATTTTATTTATTACATAATGTATCTTGTTTTGCTTCCTTTTATTAAATTCATATTTTTTTTTTAAATAATCTTTTTTTTCGACTTTTCGATATGCTCGCGCCTACTCCCCCCCCTAGAGTTATCACTCTCCTCCCTAGGAGGGCACACCCCACAGATTGAGAAACGTTTTAATACACATTGAATGGCCCATGGGAAAATTTGAGTTTAAAAACCATGGTATGAATAATTATTTAATACAATGCACTGAAATATGTAGAAAGGTAATTATTTTTCAAGGAAAAGTATTAATTATATTACCCGTATCTTTTAGTTGAATAATTTTGTAAATCCTTAACAATTGTTTGATATTTAAACAGACATTTATGTACTTATTAAACATTTGCTTAAATAAAATCTTTGAAAATGTAACTTATCTAAATAGAAATTGTATCTCGATAGCAAAAGACGACCACACACGAACGAGTTTGAGAGAACACGCACTGTTTATTTACTCAAAAGAATATTGCAAAGAAATGCGCAGCGCGCCATCTGTGAATTGTAAGATGAAACACTATCTATCTGTCTACTTATTTATCTATCTTATATATACGAGTATATACCATAAATCTGGCGTATAACACGAACTTATAACACACAAAGTAAGATCGAAAATTACGGGTGCGCGTTATACTCCGGGTATAAAAATGAGATCTGAAAAATGAAAAAAGATGAGCATAGAAAAAAAATAGATTTCTACATATATCGAAATGTTTATTTAAAACAAAAGACATTTCTTATAAACTTAAAGGGTTGTATTTCAAGAAGTGTACTATTTTTTTTCGAAAGTCTGCAATAATACCTCGAATAAATGACTTCAAAACATACAACCATTGCATACGTGCATTCCAAGTTTCTTCGTAAAAAAGGGCGTGAGCGTTATACGGCGAATTTATCAAATAATGAAAAATTGCATCTCTAAAGTATGGGTGCGCGTTATACGCTGGATTTTACGGTATATATATATCGATCTCTCTATCTCTTTCTCTCTCTCTCTCTCTCTCTCTCTCTCTCCTCTCATATATATATATATATATATATATATATATATATATATATATTCATTGTCTTTCTTAATTTTATTAAGATGTATTTTGATTCATTTATTTGGCTTTTGAATCCGCAATATCTTGCATGATCTTATTTAAACACTTGACAGGTATTTCAACTGTAACAGCAATTTTCGCCCTTTAAAAAGTGTTGAGTCCTTAAATTTCATGGCGAGGTGATGTAATTCTGCAATAAACACTTATGGGAAAAATGAATATTCTCGAACTTCCTGAGTAAGCCTTTGAAATAAAAAGAAAGTTTTTGCTAGTTGTAAGCTTTTCGCACGAGCGCGTGAGAGCGTGTTTTGTTTGCTGCTTTTATGTAATAGTTTTTGCGTAACGTATCATCATGAATAGCTAATAAATTCATAGTTGTAATCAAGATATCTGCATTAAATACACCTAAGGTAAATTTCAACGCACTTAAGAAGTCATGTACCTGTAAATTTCCAGAAAATCGATTTTTTTATTGTTTTTTATAGAGCAAACCTTTCTGAGTGTTTTAAAAGAAATCGCAAGAAGATTTTCCCAACAAAACGGAAGTTATTAAGAAAATAAAAAGAGCCGAAAAGGTGATTTAAATATTGTTTACATTTTGCTCCAGGATGACAGCTGTCATGTCACTGGTGACAGATGCGTTTCTCTGTTTATAATATTTTCGTTCTAATCATTATCAAATGCATGAATCTAAGCCTCATATATTATTATTATTGTTTTAAATACTAACTACAACTTCTACTAGCTTTATAAAACTTCTACTTCTACTTTGTTTGGATAAAGTGATTCGCGCGCGCCTGATTCTACACTCGCTCGTTTCTGATTTTAACACCGTATCTTATTCAAAATAAGTTTTAGAAAAATATAAATTTTTTTATAAGCTTTTGAATCATGAATTTGACTGAATCTGCCAAAAGACCATGAGGTAAACATCCTAAGAAAAGGAAGTTTACTGGTAATATGCACACGAGGTGCAAAGCTGTACACAGTGTGGATGAATCACTAAACATGCATCTGGAAAAAAGATTCAGTTACAAGATGTTGATTCATCTTTTATTGAAAATGATGATGGTTTTGATGGCTATAGAGTGTTTGATAAAACTATTATGTTTACAAACATTCAAAATTTTGCTTCTTGCAAAAAAATGTGGTGGAGATATTGAACTCACAGAAAAATGTGTTAGAGGTTTGTCTAGTGTTTTTTCGATTGAATGCAAGAACTGTAAAGACTTATGTTCTTTTAGAACTTCAAAAATGCTGGGTAAAAAAAAATATTCCAGAAATAAACAGAAGTTTTGTGTAAGCAATGAGGACAATTGAACAGGGTCATGCAGTAGTGACAACTTTCTGTGGTGTCATAGACTTTCCTCCTCCAGTTGCTGAAATATCTTATAATAACATTATAAACAAAACTGCAATTGTGTAGTTAAGAAGTTGCAGAGAGAGAGAGGAGAAACTTCAATGCAAAGTGCAGCTTTGGAAGAGGTAACCTTGACAAATTCTTCTGATTATAATAATTATTGGAGATGGAACGTGGAAAATCCGTGGCTATTCTTCTCGTGTTGGTTTGTCTGCTGTCATAGGAAACAGAACAGGAAAAGTTGTTGATGCGGAAGTGATGTCTTCTTATACTGAAAGGGATGTCATTCCTGGAAACAAAGAAATGGGTCACCTGCTTAAAAAAAGTGGAAAATTCAACACATTAAAGAATGTTTGAAAACCACAATGGCTCAGCTGGCATGATGGAGACTGTGGGTATGGTTCGTATGTTTCAGTGTTCAGTGAGTTGTCGTTCTGTGAAATATATATCTTACATCGGGGATGGCAATTCCATAACATTTTCATATATTACTGCATTCAATCCGTATGGAGAAGATATCCCAGTTTAAAAAATTGAATGTGTAGGACATGTTCAAAAAAGAATGGGAATTCGTTTCCAAAATTAAAACAAAGAGCTCCAAACTCAGCGATGGGAAGTCGATTGGTGGAAAGGGAAGATTGACCGACACAATGATCAACTTAATTACAACGTACAATGGAAATGCAATCCGACAAAATAAAACATGCCTGTCAGATATACGAAAAGCTTTTGGGCTGTATATTTCCATATACGTTCAAGCGACGAAGGACCATTGCGCAGTTTTTGTCCTGTACGTCCTAAGTCTTGGTGTAAATATCAAAATTAAGTGCTAGAGGGTAGTGTAGAAACTTTTAGACACAGTAACAAATTGCCTGTGGCAGTAATAGAAGTCATAAAACCTGTATTCAATGATCGATCACAACCTAAAATCCTACAAAAATGTCTGGGGTAAAACCCAAAATAATAATGAATCCATTAACTCATTGATATTGAAATCATGCCCAAAAACTTTAGGTTGTTGTAGAAAGATTGTTGATATTTCTACAAATGAGGCAATTGTCCTTTTTAATGATGGCAGTCAAGCAGAGCAAAAATTATGCAATCGCTTGGTCTGACTGTTGGTCAATTTGCACAAAAATTTGTTACACTTCTGGATATAAAAAGAATTCAGACTGCGCAGACGACATTTTATTTTCCGCACAAAAGATGTGCGACAGGCTAAAAATGCAGTTTAAAGCTACTTGTAAGAAATTAACTGAAAAAGAGGGAACATCGTATGCTTGTGGCGAATTTTAACATTTTAGAATCATAGTAATACACTGCATTCATATGACAATTTTTTTAATATTTATAATAAGTTGTTGTTAATTAAGATATTGATTTTTTTAAGTAAAACTTATAAATCTTTTTAACTTTATTTTGAAAAAAATGAATCACTTTGTAGTATTTTGATTATTTTGTAGCTTTGATATCGTTTCGATGCTTGTACTGCATTGCTAAAATATATGAATTTTAATAAATTGAAGTTTATTGACTAAAAAAATTTCACATTAGTTTTAATTTAAATTTAGTTATTGTTTGAGTAACCAGAATAATGTATATATATATAACTGTGGTGAATTTTATGTTTGATGTGTCAATTTTCTCAGAACGCCATTTTTTTTTCACTACGTGCATAATATTTTCAAAACCGTTGCATGAAAAATGATAAAATTTTTACTGGAGATTCTGACCATATATGTACTTAAAATAACGAACGAGTTTGAATTTTTAATGAAAACATTTAAAATTACAAATAAAGAATATCAAAAACATTTTTAAAATTTTATAGTTAAATTTTAAATTGTTTTAGTTTACTAAAAATTTTAAATCAGTGTTTCATGCCTCTTCATTTTAAAGATAACAGAATTTCTAACACTTAGCAAAAATTTCATTAAAAAATATTATTAACTATTTTTATAAAGCTGCGCGTAATGCATATTACTTGCGGAAAGAAAACCAAAATTTCTTTTTGTAATTATCTAATAAAGAATGTATCTCAATTAAAAATGTGTTTGTTGTTTAGGTTTTAAAAGTAAAGTAATATCTATTTGCTTATTCCTCCAAAATTTACATTCCAGGAAAAAATAAGAAAAAAAAAATATAGTTTTAAAGGGCTCAGTAATTTTAACCATTTTAGACTTTTTAAAAAGTATGTGACCCCTTAAAGCATTTAAACACACACATATATGTATAATTTCATTATTGAAATTACCTTTATTCAATTCCTACACTATTATCTCGCACTGTCTATATATTTATTTATTTATATATTTGTACATTTATTTATTTATCTTGGTGGAATTTTAATCGTTAATAAAATATATTTAAAGCTGAATTGAGTGAAATTTATATCAGGATCATTTTGGATGACAATACTATAATTTAATTATAATTAATAAAAATTAATTGATTAAAACTAATTATTTAAGGAATTACATATACAGCCACGTTGGCGACCTTTTGGCGACTTGTGTCAAAACTTGAAAAGGTTTTTTTCTCATGTGTTAAAGCATTCAGTTGGACTGAAATTAAAAGGATAATACGATACTTTAATGACAATTAAAAAAACTAATTACCACTTAATGTTGTGATTCTGTCCTATGTATATACATATTTATATTAATTGTAACTATTTAATAAAAAGTAGCTAAAATAAAATTTTCGTTGTTGATCTAAGTAGGAATTGACTTAAAATCTATTTTTTTATATTACTTGTTGTATGCATATTTGATACTACAAGACATCTTTTTTACCTATTTTAATACAGGCGTCTTCGTGCATTTGTGCTAAAAAATGTTACATTATTTTTTTTTATAATTTAAAAGAAAAAAATATAGATAATATCTCAAAATCTATACACTAATATTCCGTAAACATATTACAAAAGTAAATCTGGAATTGAAACATGTCCCACATTAAACTTGTTCAACTAAAACACAAAAGGAGACGTAGTCTGAAAGGAAACTTTGCTGAAGTTTTGGAATTTTCTGGAAGGAACTTAAAATGAAAAATCCTACAAAACACAAATAAAAACTGTGGGAAAAAACCCATGTTCAATGTACGAGAAAAGATCAAGGAAGGAGGGGAGAAAATAACTAACTCTCTCTTTCAGAACTTTCTCTTAAAAAGTTTTTTGTGTGAAACATCAACAGCTCCAACAGAAATATTTTTTACAGTCTAGTGCGCTTCTTCTAGATATTCTAGATTTCTTTTCTTTATTGAAATAAAAACTGTAAAAAAGTGTAGGATAAAAATATATTTTAAGATAGTGTTTTGAAGCCTACGTGTTTTTAATTGTGTGTGAGTTTTTTAAAATACATACAGAGTACTACAGCTTGATTCCTACGACAACATACATAATAGTAATAATTCAAGCTTTAATACGGACAATTTAATTTCTGTGTCTAATAAAATGGAGATATCCCTTGAATTAACGACACTCATTTTTAAAATATTACGATTATATTTTTATATAAATAGTACTGTTGTATTTTTATGAAATATAATACTACTTTTGACCCATGGAAATAATGAGGGACACAACCTAAATAAAACATTACTATCTGAATTTCACACCGTGCCATGAGAAGCCTTAAGTGGTTTCCCTTATGATTTAACCCGGGAGTAGGCGCACACTCGATACTAACGTTAAGGGTTACGCGGGATGACAGAATCATCCCAATCCTTCTTTATCATTATTTTAATAAGCACGCGATAAAATTCTTAAATCCATTTGATAATTTAACTAAGAAAAGTATACTTAGCTACTTTAAGGGCTTTTCAGTTTTTCTTTGATAATTTGAGAAATAATTTCAATCTAACTCAACCAAGAAGTTTCAAATGTGCGCGACTTTAATACAGGACATAAATTACATTCACCTTTCGCTGCCCTTACAGGAATGTTATTCGCAAACAACACTACCTTATTTTGTCCAAGTTATTGTACTTTTATTGCCCTTTGATATCAACAAACAGCATGTTGAACTTTTTCTTGCTTGTGTCTTTTTGAGAGGACGCAGTGTGTCTTGTGCTGAAATTGAACCCCATGAAATTCGAAACATTTTCTTCAGAGGTTTACCAAAACTCCAATTCTTGATATTTTCATTTTTGTATAGTCTATTCTGGGCATTTAAGTTTATAGATTAAAATACCATTATTTTTATTTATTATTTTTTCATTTTAGATAAACCGATCAGATAGAATCGGGGAGGATGAGAGCATCCATTTATTCGACACGGGTGAGTTCCAATCTCTATAACTCACGTTCTATGGGTAATTTTGGCTAAACATTTACATACATACTTCTAAAATACATATAAATAAGTGATAAATATATTAAAGAGCACTCAATTTAAGTTCAGATTAAAAAGTAAACTGTAACTAACTGTAAGTAAATAATATATATATATATATATATATTAGTCTCAGTTTAAACTTTTATTCAAATTAAGTTATAACAATAGAAATGTAACTAACTTTTCATTTGTTTTCTTAAAAATATGCGTGCAGTTTTAATAAAGGAAGTTTTAATTATATTTATACTAAAATTATTCCCTTAAGAGATCTAATTTGTATAAAGATTCATTTATATATAAAAATAGTCGTCTTTAAGGAATTATTTACGCAAAATAAGCTTAAGTGTAATATAACTTTTTTTTAGTATATGATTTGTTATTTTTAGTTTCGAAAATTTTAATTAAAATCCCATTTTCTTATGAATTTTATGTTTTATATATTTATTTAAAATATTTTGTCAAGAAACAGCTTTTAAAATTGCTATCAGAACAACAAAGGGATGCATAATTTTATTTTTATGCATTGCTAGAAAATTAATTTACCAGACGTTTACTTGACTAGCTATTCCTAAATTAGATTTAATAAAATAATTGCATTAAACATTCTTTTTTACATTTTCTCTTTCTTCTGGATTATATTTATATACTATGTTATAAATTTTTTAACGTAGAATTCCTATTGGATTAATCAAAAAGAAATATAACTGTAATCCTTCATTAATCGAAATTATATTTATGTCTGAAAGGAAATTAAATTTAATTAAAAGCAGAGGTAAACTACAAAAATATTATTTAATATCTTCAAGCAAATTAAAGAAGTACCGCATACAAAATAAAGTAATTTCACACGCATGCATTTTATCAATTTTAATAAACTAGAATATTTTTTTTATATTTTTTTTAGAAATGTTCTTTATATGGAATATGGGAAACAAAATTATATCTTTTTAAATGTAACATCAACAATAATATATAATAAGTAACTAAATAGTAAATAAATAAAACAAGTGTGAATTAATATATGTGTCTATTTATATATGTGTGTGTGTGTTTATATATACCCCTTTATTTTTACAATAAAGAGAATTTGTTGTTTAGTATTTGATTGAAATATGTATTAAAAATATTGTATTATGATTTTTCTAGGTGCAATATCTCATCAAGAAAAAAAATCTGGAGCATAATGTATAGTGTATAAGAAATCAAAGAACATTGTATGAATTATTTTTTCTTCCATATATTGAAATTTTCATTAAAATTTATAATTTTTATTTATAATTCATTTTCACTCATATCTAGTAAGTAAAAAATGAAGTCACTTATGTGTTTAGTCGGCTTTTCACATAGATTTCACAACAAGGACCACATTTTCAATTGCAATTGCATTTCTACTGATAAAAATGTTTCCTCCTGACAAGATTAAATTTACAAGAAATTTTCATCATTCGTGTACCACAAATGAACTTTGAAATGATTAGCACTTCAACACAACATCCATGTAAAGGGCATATGTAGAAGGTCAAAAGTTTTGTTTAAAGGTACACCAAATACTATTTTAAAGTAATGAAATTTATTTTTTCGTGTGGTAGTTTCATGCGATTAGTTTAAGAAGGCCTTGATGAAATGAGTTTTTATTAACGTCTCACTATAAAGCAGCACGAAGGCTATTGAATATAGATCTCGTAATTTTGAATGGTATCCAAGTGATGAAGACTATACCTTAGCTAGCATTCTTCTCCGAACTTCCACGCTATTCCAACATCAGTATATTGAGATTCAATAGATTTAACTTACATGTGCCACTGTACGAGAGAGATTTTCATTCGCATTAGATTGGAATTCATAACAGGCCAGACACGAGTATGTACTATGGTTACTAGTCCACCATCTTGGATCTCAATGAAGTAAATCTATTCATTTCTGTTTCAATATTACTAAGAATAATCAATTTCAGTTTGAACTGTAGATTATCCTAGGGAGAAAAATCGGCGATCGTGTTATTCATAACTAAATAGCACTTAAAAGGATCGATTGCTAATAGAAGCAGAAGGACCAAACGTCATAATCAAACCAGCCTCGTTGAAACTCTACACGTAGTGATATAAATATTAGTCGACAGTTGCGAAGAATCGCTTCTCAAAATGGAGGTCATTTCACAGTGCTTCTCAAACTTTCAATATTTGCGACCCATTATTCAGTCATAATTTTCATCGCACCTCCCTCCTCCATACAAATAACAATGCATTTATAATTTAAGGTATCCGACTACGTTCGGAACCGTGATTTTAAAAAAAGCGCCTAAATGATAACTTTTCGTGATATGTAGTGTCACTCAGACTAGAATACATGCACAAAATTGTTTTAAGGACATTTTGACAAAATAGAGTTATTTAAATACAATATTTTGGCAAAAGATTAACTTAGAATAATTTTTTTCAGAATGTTCTCCTTTTGTGAAAAATGCTTCTATTATAATAATATTTTGCCTGTATATAGCTCAGACCTCTCTACAGAGGCTCAACAAGAATTTCTGAAAATGTCTCATTATTTTCAGAGTTATCAGCAATTGAAATAATTATTGGCGTTTATTTCTTAAAATTGCTCCCCTCTGTTGTCGTAAAATATGGATAAACCCACTTCTAAGTTATATATTTCAAAAATTCTAGTTGAGCCTCTTAGAGATGTCTGATCTATAAACAGGCAAAATATTATTATATAATAGATGCATTTTTTACAGAAGGAGAACCTTTTGAAAAAAGATTATTTTAAGTTAAATTTTTGCCAAAATACTGTATTTAAATATTTTTTTTGTTAAAATATATAATACTTTGACGTTAAAGCTACAATGCGATTTTAACCTCTTAAATGCCTCCGGCATATATTAGTGTTTCGCTTATACAAAACGTAAATTGCCTTGGACGTATATATATATATATATATATGTCTTCCGGAAGTACGACTTCTTCTGTGCACTTGTATCAATAAAATTATTCCGAAGGCTTCGGAAAGCAATAAAAGGACTTTCACAGTGTTGGCGAAATATTTATTTATTTTAGAGAACGTTTTACTGATTTATTCCTTCTCACCCCCTCCAATACAGCACATACGATCACTATAAGTGGAAAACAGGGGAACTGGGGGAAGACGAATGACATAACTTTTAATCAGCTGTTCAGGGATTAATTATAAACCGTAGAAGTTATCTAAATAAGTGTTAATTGTGTGTGTATAATTTTATATATGATAAGGCCATGGGGTTACTGGTAATTATTAAACTTGTTCCTAACTAAGTACTGTCAAATTAATTGTAAAATATGTTGTGTAGTACTGATTCATTTATATAAGTGTAATATATCAGTGCAAATGTGTATCCTATTTCTTACGATATCAGAATGTATTTTGTTTGTTTACTTTCAGTTAATTAAAAACATTTTAAATAATCTTTTGTTTTTGACTTTTCAATAGGCTCACACCCCCTGATAGAGTGTTCACGCCCCCATAGGTGTGCATGACCCATAGTTTGAGAAACGTGGTCATATAAACGAATACAGCGTGTTGCATAAAAATTCGCGCCTACAACCTGCCATTTGTCGATTTTTCCGGAATAATAAAATTTTTGAAAAACGTCCATTGCTTGGATTATCTTTGCTTAAAAGACTCACATGTTTGCGTCTAAAGTGATTATTTGAATGACAGTCATGGGAAAATAAACTGCATGACATTGCCTATAGAGACGAATCGTGCTTCTGTCTTCGTCGCCAAGATAAGTGTTTAACTTATCTCATGCAACACTAATATGCCTGCATACGGTATTATGGCTTAGGGGGACATTTTATACATCCTCACCTCTCTCTCCATAGTTCATATCCCACCATTAAAGCACGAAAATCATAAATTCTTACCAGTATTCACCGGCCATCTCATCTAAGAATGCATGGTCTTTAATGCTTGCTATATAAATTCTAAGTCAATATGTCCCACGCAACACCCAGTAGCGCCACCTATAAGAATTTTTTGTTGTAATTATTTTATAAAATAAAATCGAGCCATGATCTCAAGAGCCTCTGGCTCAAATTTGACGAGATTCTGACCATTAGAAAGTCTTGCACAGAAAGTTTAATTATGTCAACCCTATATATTGAAAGAAATTATTTTTACATAAAATTTAAACATAGGATAGATTTATTTGTGTTTTAACAAAATTAAAAGTAAAAAAAATACTGGAAACCATTATGAAGCCATAAGAAAATAAAGTTTTCTAACTTAAGGCTCAAAGAAACAACAAATTTCCATCCTTCATTGTCTACCAAAACTTTTTCGGCTAAAATTAATTAACGCTGAAAAATTCATCTCTTGTTTTTTAATTCTATTGAAAATGTCAAAATTTTCACATAAATAAAAAATAGCATTTTATGTTTAGATAAATATTGACATGGATTATTTTTAATTTAAAATTTTGACAGAAATTTCTAACATTATCCCGATGAGTTGTAAATAACTAAATTATTGAGAAGTTATATCAAAAACAAAACAATCTCGTAATAGTATATAAAGTTTTTTTACCTCAAAAAATCGTTTAAAAAAAAAGAAAAAAATATTGTAAGATTTGCAAGTATAATTAGATGACTCCCAAAAAACTACAAAAATTACTTTAATTGATACAAGGGTTATTCTGAAATTTTTCACACAGATACGCGTAGACAAAAAAATAAAAAACAGGTTTAATTTTAAAATACAAATTGTTTTTTAACAGATTTACTTCAAGTTGTTTAGCGTAGAATAAATTTTAGACATAAGAGAAAATGGAGTTGAAGAAAACATTATCGTGCTATGATTTTCTATGATTTTAAAGCGCAATTAAATCACGACGAATGCGTTCAACTGCTGGATTAACATTTGGTAATGAATCGTAATGTCGTGCTTATATATTAAGATGGTTTAAAGAACTTTGAAGTGGTCGCAGTTCTCTTCAGCATGAAAAGCCCTCAGGAAGGCCACGGCCGTCAGTAATCCTGGATTATATTCCTGCCATACGAAAAATGTTAATGGATGATAATCGATGTACCTACCAAATGATACAGAAGGAACGTAACATTGGAGCTTCAGCCATACACAAACTTTTCACGAAAAATTGCTTAAGAAAAAAGTAGTTTTCTGTTGTGTTCTCCTCATAACCTAACTGAACACCAAAAAGAGGAGCATATCAGAATAAGTATAGAAACCCTTAAATTGCTAAATGACGGTGACCACCGCACATCACATTCTAAAAGTTTAATGGGTAATAAAACTTACATATCTTATTTTGATGTTCCAACACGTCAAGAAAGCTAAGTATGGGTCTTTGAAGATAATCTCAAGCCTACAATGGTAAGAAAAAACTAGCAATGAAAAAAGTAATGCATCCCTTTTTTTTCAGAAGTACGTATTTGGTCAATTGATTGATTGATTGATTGAATATTAACGTCGCACTGTTCAGCAACACGAGGGCTTTTGGCGACGGACCACGTAATTTTGAACCATGGTCAAGTTACGTGGACGAGTCCTCAGCTGGCACCCCCTTCCTAACTACCCCACCACACCAACGGGAGGACGTGTAATCTCTCGACAGATTTAACGTGCATCGTTGCCCTACACGGCGGGTCTTTAGTGGTACTGGGCTCGAACTCGTGACAAGGCAAGCCACGGTTCGATACCCATACCACTCGGCTACCGCGGCCACGTATTTGGTCAAAGCCATCAGGTTGAAAGGACAGATGACTGTAACTGCAAACTGATATACAACTAAATGTTTTCCAGAAATTCTCCCAAGAAATGAATGTTGAAGAACTAATGCTTCATCATGACAATTCGTCTTCCCATACATCCATATTGACAACTGAGTTTCTCAAACAAAGACAATTTAAAGCGATAGATCATCCACCTTATTCTCCGAATCTAGCTGTGGGTGACTTTTGGTTATTTTTTTAATCTAAAAGAGAAATTACGAACACATCATTTTCATTCAGAAGAAGATTGATGTGGCTATAAATACATTTTTTCGTCGATTCCAGAAAATGAGTGGTTTGAGGCATTTAAGCTGTAAAACGTTTGTTTACAAAAGTGTATTGATGGCAGAGGAGTCTAATTTGAACACTCCTAAAATTTTGTAAGTATAACTTTAAAAACTTAGGTGTACCTCAAAATTTCAAAATGACCCTTGTATTAGATGAAAAAGTAGCATCTATAAATATGAATTAATGAATAAATGTATTAACTTATTTTATCATTTTTTTTATTGGATGCATTATTTTGAGGAATTTAAATTACTTTTTATATCCACTATTTTTGTTTTAAAGAAATGCGCGCTATTGCTTAGATAAGTTTAAATTATGTTTATGCTTATTTCTTTATTTTTTGCTAACACGTTGGGTTAGTTGTAAGTTTTACATCTAATTGTTTTTAATGTTTAAATGAAAATACAGAATTTGTCACGAACTGTGAACTGTTTTTAAAATTTTACTTAGCTCTGATAATTTCTTTCAGTTATAGCACATAAAAAAATGTATATTTAGCACAAGTGGTCTTAATGCCTTTAAAGTTATAAGAAAACGAATTTTGCAAAATAACAATTACAAAAATGAAATGGTTTTAAATGAAATCAATACATATAAAAATGAGCATGTTTCAGAAAGAAAACATGATTAAGAATCTGAAACGAATGCTGAAAGGGATTCAGAAGATAAAGATGATTACAAATGATTCAAGGGTGTATTCATATCTCACATTAAGAAAATCAGAAACATCATGTACTCATATAAATGGAATCAAATGTCATTTGAGGCAACCAAATGAGTTTCTCGCTTTATATGTATCCATTTTTTTTTTTGGAGAAATCTCAGCGGCTAAGAGCCTCACGTATATTTTGAATGTATAGACAAATCTCATTATGGATCCATAATTGAAAATATTGCCGGAAAAACTAATAAGTAAATTTTTAATGTAAGATGTCTAGTTATTCCTGCTCAAAACCCACACGGAATTATAAAGGTGAAAAAAATAAAAACTCTTTTGGGAGTAGTTTATAATACTGATATTTACCGTAGTAACATTGAAGAATTGTATCGAATGAATGATTTTAAGACAATGATGTTCATGCAGTTATTTTATTATTTTTTGAGTGTTTTAGCTTAGATGACGTTAGTGCAACCGAAGAAAGAAAAAGTAATCAATACGATTCATGTATGGGACCTTTGTCGGTAATTGCCAGGGAAAGGAAATACTATTTTCTCAGGGAAAACTGCTATCTAAGATACATTTCAAGTATTTCGCTGAAGATATGCTACCTAAATTCATCCCTAAAACTTGATTAATTAAAACGTAAATATGTTTATACACCATACAGTATTAATAGCAGGATACCTTATGCATGTAGTATGAATGTATAATCCGATGAATGAATTTATGACAATTTTTAATAAGTAGAAAGTCGCACAATATGTTTAAAGCTTAGCACAGTACTTATTAAACTTTCAATGCTGGCGAGCTAATATTCAATCATAATTTTCATCGCCTCCCCCTCCTCCATACAAAAACGTATCGAATTTAATAATAATACACTTTGATGCTAAACCTACAACACGACTTTAACTTTTAAAGTTTTGCCGGCGTATATAAACGTCTCGCTCAGTGAATGCATATATTGACACGGACGTATATATACGCCTTCCCGAATACGATATTTTATGTGAACTGCTATCCATAAAATCATTCTGAAAACTTTGGAATCCAATAAAATGAACAGTATTTGCTCATGATTCACTTATTTCAAATTATTTGCTTATTTATTCATTTTTAACCCCTAATACGCCACATACGCTCGCCCAACTTGTTAAACGGTGTCATTGGGGAACGAGTCGCATAATTTTAAATCCGCATTTAAGAGATTAAGATAAGTGTTTTTGCAAATAATTTTATATAGGTCACTAGTAAATAATAAACTTGTTCTTAACTTGGTATTGTTAAATTAATTATAAACTACATTGCGCATACTGATATATTTTTAAGCGTTTTATATCAGTATAAATATGTATTTTGTTTTTACCCACAGTTTGAGAAACACTGGCATTGCAATACTAATTTATATCACTCAAATTTTTTCAAACTACGCACCTTCTAATTTCGTTTCATGAAGTTACATTGACGATGAAGAAATTCGCCATTTATTCCGACTTAAGAAATTAATCCTTATATTTCATGTTCACGAAAAAATAGTGAACCTAATAGTGAGTTTTTTTCGGTGTCAGAGAGAGAAATTGATACAACTCCGTTTATTATATAACAAAATTGTTCAATAATTTTATAAGTTCCTTCTCATGTTTATTCCAAATACCAAACTACAAATAAATCAAAAATGGAATATTGGAACAGAAATTTTACATTTTATATTTCAAAATTTTTACTCAGAATTTTAACCTTTATTATGTATTAAAGAATTACTGAAAACAATTGAGTCTTTTTTTTTGTATACTGGAATCTTTTGGCATGCCTCATTAATATATCTAGACTTAAGGCGTGTACTTAAATGTTAATAATTCATATTTTCTCTGCGGTATTCTCTGCTTTATCGATTTTTTTAAGATTGGTGAAATGTGATACATTGAATACAGTAAACTAATTAATTAGGAAATTTTATTTTGTCAAATATGTTTGAGACTCCATTATATTTATATTTGTAACCAAAACTTTTTACACAGATGTTTTCAAAATATGAAATGCAGGCTACTATTATGACAATAAATTAAGTGCCCCCAAAACATCATCCATAATGAGAATACTTTCTTTTTATTTTAATTAGGTGTTTGAGAGAGATAAATTTCTTCGCAAAAATTTGATTCAATTTTTTTTTTTTGAAAATAATCTTCATCTTGTTCAATTGTGGGAAGGTATTACCAAAACTTTAAAATCTGTCTATATTTTTTATAGAATTGGACCTAATACTGTGATAAAACACGTTTCGATGATGAAATTTTAGATAATTAGTTAATAGTTAGGTTTTCACATGATATATTTGATCAAAACTAGTAGATGAATCATTAATTTGAAATTCATTTTAATTTTGCGTATATTACAAACAATTGTAATTTCTATTTTATCCAATTTACACGTATTTTTGAATTTATAGGATTGTATCAATGCATGATCTTTTTTTATACTTAAGGAAAAAAATATCAATATATTTGTGTATTAACTGCTTAAATCTGTCTTTCTTGCCTTTTAAGCCAGTGATTTTTATAATAGTGTAGCATTCATATTTTTCAATTCCAATATCTGTTATTTTCATTTATCTTTGATATTCAAATGATTTATGCCGCGAAAGTAGAAAATAGAAAAAAAAACAATGTTTATTATATATATGTGTGTGTGTGTGTGAGATGAATCTTCAGTTCTTTATATGTTCACTCGATAAACGTTTTGTCGCGTACAACCCACCCACCTCCTACATAACTACTTTGAATTTGACTTCGAATTACTATCTCCAGCTATATGGAGAACCTGCACTCATTCATCAATGCTTAAAACAGGACTAACATCTTGTCATGTCTAGGGCTTGGGGTTCAGATCGAGATGTGGAATCCCTAGAATAAACTACAATAAACGACTGCACATTTCATTACTCCTATCAATCACAACACGTCAACTTAGAAATATTTTAAGTCGTTATTACACACACACACACACACATATATATATATATATATATATATATGGGGTAATAATTCCCATTAATTTCATCTTGAACATGATTTTTATTTGTAATGGTCCTGACCATTAGGACACGCGCGTAAACAATAAATAGCAACCCGCCTAACGGGAATTTTCGAACTATATCTATCCACCAATAAAAACATCTATCAATCCACAGAGGTCATGTGAGCAGCTGTACTTCCGTTTGCCGCTTCGTATATAAATCGAGATTTCTAGAAAATCCGTCTTGTTGCTCTTTGTCTTTTTCTTCGTTCATGCAACTGCAGCTTCTTTTGTCCTGTGTTGTGTCGTCCATTCTATTTCGTGTTACATGTACAATAAACCAGATTCCTAGCTGCTAAAGGTTTCTTCTTCAATTACAGCAGTAAGCAGCATCGACCACAGTATGAATAATGATTTATTAATAAATTATTTTCACTCGCCACATGCCTTGGTTACTCATTAACAATGGTCGTGATTACTACATTTATATAACAAGAAATAGATTTAATTAAACACATAATTAGTGATTGATTAATTACAATTTATTAACATTAAAATGAGAAACTTAACTCTAAAAAGTGTAAGAGTAACAAAATAGTGATATGTATGTATCATGAAATAAAAATTCGAATATTGGGAAAAAAAAAATATTTTAGAATTATATATATATTGATTTTATTTAATTTAAAGTAAAAATGTCTGAAGATTGGCAATCAAAATAGGCCTGGTTCATTTTTTTTAAAAAAATAAACTAGGTACAAGTTTTTCTGACAAACAGTTTTTTGTAAAACAGTTTGTTGTTGTTCCTATGCCTTAAGGGAGCAATAAAATGTCTTTGTTCAGTGAATGTCAATATCCAATGGACTCAAAATTAATTAAAGATTTTTTGCCAATATCCAAAAGTTTGTAAATTATCTTTGTTTAATCATATTTGTTTATGCTTCAAACTTTAATTTTGAATAAAAAGACAAGAATAGAAAATATTTTTCAGAGTAGGAAAATACTTAATTTAATAAAAAATATCTCCTTTCTTTTACACCATTCTTTTGAAACTTTCACTTAAAAGCTTGATAATAGTTATAAAAGTTCAGGGTGTTAAGTTTTCAAAGTATGAACGACGAAACGTTAAATAAAATAAAATAAAACTAAATACGGTGAAAAGTTTTATTGGATTATAAAATCTTTTCAAAAATGCAGTGAACGCAATTAATTTAATATGACTAGATTTCTTATTTTAATAACAAGTAAAAAAGTTAATTTTTAAATTTTCATTCAGAAAAGAAATAAATTACCATAACTGCTATACAGACGTAATTTAATTAGAGAAAAATTGCTTTCAAACATTCCGAAATTTCTTTAAAAGGAGTGTTTTACTGCGCATTTAATATGCTATTTATATAGTTAAATTTTAACTTGTACATTTTATTTATTTTAAAGTTTTTTTCTTTCAAAAAATTCTAAATGGATTAGTTACAGTTATATTTGGTTTTAATTTAAAATTATTTTTTTGGTACAACTCAGGAATCGCGCGTTAAACCGCGATTCACGAACCTTATGCGACTTTTTGTATTGACCAGCGGCAGTGAAGTTAAAAAGGTCCTGGAAGCCGATCCCCCCCAACCCTTGATTTTTCCGATTGGTTATAATCCTAAGTATAGAATACGTAAGATTTAATTAAATATTTGTTATTCATGATTAATTTTATTTAACAATGCTAATTATTTATTCAATAGTTAGTTTTTTGCTGTGTTTTGTTCCTGAAAATCAACAAAATCAAAAAAAGCATGATACACAAGAATGGTGAACTTTCAACCCCGGACCCTCTCCCTGAAAATTCTGTGGCAGGATCTTCAAACTTGATTGACTCACGAACTCTTAGAAATATAATGTTTTCATGGAAGCCCAATCCTCGCCCCCACACACACTTAGAAGAATATATCTTAAAATAATATTTAAAACTGATCTACACGTCATAGGTATTGAGTGCAAACATAATTAAAACATGTATTGTATTTTATATTAAAAAATTTAATATAATTTTCGGTATATATAATTTACTCATATTAATAATATTCATTTGTGATCCAAGTTTCGTCTTCCCATGGATTATATTTAGTAACTGGGATGTATACTGACATGAATACAAACAGTCCATGATTGCCAAGGCCTATTCTACCTATCTTAGTTTTCGTAATCATAGGCGTTGGGGTGCATGTGCAGATTTTTGGTCTAGTGGTCAGTCTGACTTGAAAACTGGGACATATGCTTGTTTTGTTTTGCAAAAGCTGTCAAAGTCTACGTCTACTGAAATTATATAAAATCGTATTTAATATCATGTGTTTAAATTGTTTTTATACTTTGTTTTTGTAGTCACATTGAGAGAAATAATTTTCACTTAAATATTACAATGTTCTGAATGGCATCAAACTGTTTCAGAGTTGAGTGAGAAATCATGTGCGCTTTGCATACTCAAAATTAAAGGATCTTTTCTTGCCGAAATTTAGATTTTATCCTTGAACCTGATAATACGTCAATGAGTGGTTCCTTTCTCCTTCATTTTTCACAAATGAAAAAATATACATTTTCCATTCGAAAACTATTTAGTTTTGTAAAACATTGTGCTAACAAGTATGAAATT
Source organism: Trichonephila inaurata madagascariensis (assembly GCA_019973955.1). Lineage (NCBI taxonomy): Eukaryota > Metazoa > Arthropoda > Arachnida > Araneae > Nephilidae > Trichonephila > Trichonephila inaurata. The sequence goes on along the minus strand of BMAV01016738.1, from coordinate 27,102 downwards.
GTTTCGTGGAACCTGGCATCGCGAATGATAGAAAAATCACAATCCAGTGGATAATACATTTAAAGAAAAAATGTTTTAGTATTATAGCAAAAGTTTAAAAAGTATTGAAAAAAATTATATTACGTATAAATAAAATTGTCTTATAATGACTGGTAAGAGTTTTAAATACTTGTGGTTATACAAACTATATAAATAAAGTGAATTTATTTTGAATACAAATTTATAATTTTCAATTCTAATTTTTATTGTGATTGATGAAAACCCTGGATGTGACATGGAACTTAAGGGTTCCATGGAGTGAGTTATTGAATATTAACGTCACACTGTTCAGCTACACAAGGGCTTCTGGTGACGGACCACTTAATTTTTAACCAAGGTCAAGTGACGTGGTCGACACCTGAGCTGGCACCCTCTCTTAACTACCACACCTCACCAACGGGCAACGTTTGAGCTGTCGCCAGATTTAATGTGCATCGCTCCATTACACGGCAGGGTTCCATGGAACACAGTTTGAGACCACTATTATAGACGGTTGTAGCTTCTCAGATTTCTACCTATGTGGGTTATCAAAATAAAAAAATAAGTATGTCAACTAAACATTTTTGTTTTCTTTTCGCTTTCTCCTTAATAATTATCTATTGAAAATATTTACTTAATTTGCATCTGAAATCAAAATGTTATTGGTAAAGAATTTATGTATGAAATTTTCCTTCGTTGGCGGAATATGTTGAGAATCTGGGAAAACATTAGAATTATTGCTAAAGCAGTAAAAGTATAATTTTGTGGTGAAATGCATCCATGGTAAGACACTTTTTAAAGTGATATTTAGCAACATCTGCTTATTTGCATACATGAGTTGAGGAGCACTCTTGAAAACGGGGCAAATACACGCATAAAAACACATTCCGTATTTTGTGGCGTGTTTCAGAATTAATAAAAAAGTGTAATTATAATTTTATATCAAAACAATCAGTCAATTTTAATTATTAGTATAAATATGAAATTGCAGAACAAAAATGTATCGGTATTTTCGTATAAACATTGTTTCTAGGGCTTGGATTATGAATTTCAATATTGACATTTTGGCATTGATAGATCTTGCATTGAACCTCAGAAGTAAAATATCTTGAAAGATCAAGCTGAAGAAACAGAAGTTGTTACTATGTATAAAATATTATCTAAATACAGTAATACCTCGACTTAAGCGTATCCGGAGTTTAAGATATCGAATCTCGTAAATTCTTCCTTTGTTTGAGGAAGAAGAAATGGCAAAATTGGTGAAATTGGTAATATGATGGAAGAATTTGTCGATCTTGGCAGAAAATAAATTTATAAGAAGAGAGTGATGATATTCAAGAACTGCTGGGTACCCACAATCAAGAGCTGGCAACTGTTGAGCTCGAAGAAATGCATGAGTAAAAGTAAGACAATAAAGAATTCCAAATCTTGAGAAACAGTTCAATTAAAAAATCGAAAGACGGTTAACAGCTTGCGAGGAGGTCTCAGTTTAATTGGAAAAAGTGTTACACATTTTAGAAAAGGTAAACTCAAACGATGGCCATATTTTGTTTTAAAAAATCAAAGAATATATATATATTAGCATAATACGAAGAAATTTTGGGGAAGAAAAAGTTATTTGAGAAGAGACTACTTTGTTAGATTTTAATGAAACCTTTTCTTCAAAATAACTCCGTTGGGATTTTGTATATGTGTGTTATCTAAGATTGTGATACCCCCGACCGGGAGTACCCTTTCTTCATCTGCACGACCTAGATTTGAAGGAGAAAATAATTGATCACTCGAGTTAGCCATAATAAAACTAATTTATTATTATTCCAATATATTGATCCAAACAACACAAGTCTTACTATGGAATGCAATCAGGAGTGATCTGACGTATTTTTAAATTCTAAGTAAATAGCGCCTGGAATCCTAATAACTTATGTTTATTAGAAACCCTAAGAATCTTTATATGCCTTAAATTCCTTAACTCGTTAAAGTCCGTTCTATAATTACGCTTCTATATTTAATGTCTTACCACCAGCTCAAGGCATTCAGCATTGCAGATTTCTGTCTCCCTTCTATTCTACTAATTTTACCACGCGAATACTAAAGCCCCATTATATATCTATTAACTAATCTACATTTCGTGGTTTCTTTTGAGGAGGATTGGATGTGAAACAAATTGATTCTGGCTCAAACATTCCCCAAGAGATTAATAGTTTAAGAATGCGATAAAGTCCCGTCACAAGATTTTAATAATTTTTCTAAATTATTATTTTTTTCTCCACTGGCCTCAAATAAAAATAATTTATATGTATTTAAATGCGAAATAATATCCCCAGATTACGTGTTATTACTCAGTTCCTCTTACCACTTGTTCGGGGTATTATTGTATTATAAATGAAAATGTTCTAATAAGAAAGAAACAGGCTTGATCGCGACTACTACCGGATGCTCTCCCTCTGCACATACCCATGTGACTCTTTGTGCATATGGCTCTTAGATACCTTGCAGTTATCTTAGTTTTTCTTTCAACTTGGCTCTTCTCTTCAAATGTGTGACAACCACTGGTTTCCCAACACTTTACTAAAATCATTTTTACAATTTTGAAGGAAACAATCAGAGGCTTAATCTTTTTCATCTGAAAGCATCGAAATTTCTTTATCAAATTTATTAAACTAAAATATATTTTAATATTTTTCTAAATTAAATTAAAATCCATCCATTATACAAAATGAATACAAAAAATTTAGTTTATGCTGTGAATTTATTTGTCCTCTCCTTATTAAAGACCCTTATTTAACGAAAATTCATTTTACAACTTCTCCACCCAAAATCTCTCTCTGCTTGAACATTCAGAAAAGTACACGATGCAGTAATTGCTAGTTTTTATCATTGCACTCCAGCGTTTCTCAGATCAGGGGCATGAAAATTTTACGAAGAGGAAATGAACATTTGGAAAAGTCGGAAACAAAAGATTATTCAAAAAAATTATTAATTTTCTGAAAGTAAACAAGCAAAATACATTCTGACATAATAAAAAATAAAATATGCATTTACACTAATTTTAGACACTTATAAATACAACAGTACTGTACAATGCATTTTATAGTTAAATTAATAATAATAAGTGAAGAACAAGGGGTTCCTGTATAATATTATATGCAGAAATAAACCCTTATAGTGATAATGTGTACGGTTTATAATTAATCCCTTAACTACGGATTAATAGTTATACGATTCGCTTCCCAATGCCATCGTTTTATAAGTTGGTGCGTGTATGTGATGTATTAGAGGGGGGACGAAATAAGTAAGAAATCATAACGGAAATTAATAAATCCTTCGCAAACACTGTGAAGGTCTTTTTTATTGAATTACAAATCCTTCGGAATAATTTTATGATTAGTAGTGCACAGAAAAGATCCTACTTCTGAAAGACGTATATATACATCCGGGGCAAGTAACGGTCTGGCTGAGCGAGATGTGTGCATACACCGGTAGCTGTTAAGAGGTTATATTCGTATTACAGCTTTAGCGTCTAGGCATAGTATTATTGCATAAAAAAACATTGTTATTTTATGGAGGGGGGGATGAAAATTATGATTGAATATTGGGTCGTAAATATTTAAACTTTGTACTCGAATTTTATACTTTACTCAAGAAAAGTTATTTGATTTAACATAATCAGGACATGGCGATAAGTTTCTACACATATTTCTCTAATTCGTTACACAACTGTATTCACAAACCCTTTGATTAGAATAATATTTTAATATATTTTAGTTATTTTTTATAAGGTAAAAATTTTACCCGCAATAGTAAATAAATCATATTTTGCAAATGTCTTTCTCAGTTCTCAATTGATGATTTAAATTCAGATCTAATTTAGCTTTTATTGCTTAGATTAAATAATTGTGTCTCAAAGATTACAATTTATTTTTGTTGTGATTGAAAAAAGCTTTTATAATTCATTTGACAAATGTCTTATGTAAGCTAGTATTTCCTTTTTTTAAAAAATGAGTATTTACATATTTTTGTATCCGATGAATTTAAAATCTCCAATTTAAACTTAAAATTTATTGTTTTTTTAAAAAACAATTCCTGGAAATTCTTAGAAAACGCCAAATTTCCTTGCATAAAAAACAAATTATTATTTAAATGATTTTGTATCAACGAATTAAATAAATTATTTTTAATACTTGTTCTAGATATTCGTAAAAAGATTGTATATCTATTAAAATGGTTTCCTCAGAGACTAAATATCATACATTTTATGTTGAAATTGAATTGATCGTTGCCACATAAAAAAATTTAAGCTGTATAAAGATATATGAATAATAATTTTTAAAAAACATTAACCTCTACATTTTAAATTCTTTGTTTAGCCTCATAAATTAAAGTACTAACATTCTAAATCTACTTTTGTAGTGTACACAAGACATTTTATTTTAGAGTAGGAACAGAGTTTCCACAAAATTCAAAATTAATGTGTTGAAAACGGTTAAACAAAAATACGTATATTTTTCTATGGTAATTATAAATATACTTTCAATAGTTCTTCCCATTTATGAACGTTAACTAGAATTCTGTAAACAAGTAAAGTGATATATTTGAAAATTTGGAGATGAAATTTACTTGTTCCACTTTGAAAACAAAACAAATGGAAAAAAAAAACATTATTCGATTTTATCTTGGAGTTTATTTAATCTCGTCAGTTATGTTGCAGGCTAATTTAGTTTAGATTAGGAACAACTTATTTTAAAATATTTAATTAAAATAATACTTTTAATATCTTTTAATTATTTTAATTTAATTAGAATATTTTAATTTGATTTAGAACATTCAATAAAGATAATTTAGAATATTTGATTTGATTTAGAACATTTTAAATATAGTTTAGCTTTACAATCTTTTAATTAGAATAATTTAATTTGATTTAAAAGATTTTAAATATAATTTAATTCAGAATCTTTTATTAGAATAATTTAATTTGATTTGAAACATTTAATAAGGATAATTTAGAATATTAGAAAAATTTAATTTAGAATATTTATTTAAGAAAACTTGTTATTGATCATTTAATTAGGAAAATTTAATATAGAATATCTAATTAGAAAAACTTGTTTTAAATTATTTAATTAGAAAAATTTAATTTAGAACACTTAATTAGAAAAAATGAATTTAGAACACTTAATTAGTAAAAATGAATTCAGAACACTTAATTAGAAAAATTAAGTTCAGAATATTTTGACATAATATATCTAATTTAATTAAATCAGTCCTGAAAGTCATTGAGTTTTAAATTCATTCTACTCCATATGAGCTGTGCATCTTTATTCCATAAAGATTTTTAAATAAATATTTCAGCTCAAGTATCACAGAATTTCTAATAGATCTTTTTGAAAATAGCCTTTTTTATTTATCTTCATAATTGAAAGGAAAATATTTATATATACATTTTTTTGGATGAGAATTCAAATATTTGAAAACAAACATTTCTTTCGATTTCGGGGAATTCTACACCAAAACGATGGGATCAGTTTTCTCCTTAATTAGCTAAATAATGTTTGATTAACTAATTGACACTTTATTCAAATAAAACATTTTAATAGCCAAATTTATTCAAAAAAGAAAAAAAAATCATTCATTTGAGTTTTTTTAACTCATGTTTTAAAAAATAATTGTGTAAATTACTTTTGATTTTCTTAGGGAGGAAACTTTAAAGTTAATTTTTGATTCATTAAAATCAGATAACAAATATTTCAGCAGCTTTTATTTCTAAAAAAGTATTTTTTCCCTCTTATGTGACAATTAAGTTTAAATTTTGAAAACTTTGGGCTTTGTGAGTTAGGAAATTCTATGTTTTGCAACAAGTTAATATTTCTGGTTCATTTGATTTGTTCAAATGCCTTATTTCGATTGAATGTATTTGATTCCAGCATAAATTGGATCATCAAATAAACTTTTTTTTGTTATATTTTGATACTTTGAGATACTTTAAATTCCACAATGTTCCAAATGCTACCTTTAATTTTTTTTTTTTAATTTTCCAAGTAACAGATTTCAAAATCACGTTGGATTCAAGGAAAATTTTGAATGCAATAAACTTTTTAGTAATTCGAGTTTATTGTCAGCAATATTATGTAGAAGCTTTTCACAATTGTAACCGTTTTAATGGTGTATTTCTTTTGGAATAAACCTGTGTTTATCAAACTGTGGGGCGAGCCTCCTAGGGGGACGTGAAACCCTACTAGGGAGAGTGCGAGCATATTGAAAAGTTGAAAACAAAAGAGTATTTAAACAAAAATTATTAATTTACTGAAAGTAAACGAACAAAATACATTCTAACATAATAAATTATAACATACACATTTACAAATATACACATTTGCACTTTTTAATGTATCAGTACTGCACAATGTATTTTATAATTAATTTAACAATAGTAATTTAAAACAAGTTGAATACTTAACCATGATCATAGTCATACCTAACAGTGTCATACATAAATTTTTTACAAAAATCAACACTGATCTTGATAATTTGTATTGTTTATTATTCTTCCCTTAACTGCCGATTTAAAGTTACGGGATTCGCTCCCTAATGCTACCATTTTCCACGAAAGCATGCGTATGTAATGTTTTGGGGGGGATGAAAAGGAATAAATAGATAAAACCTTTCCTGAAATAAGTAATCCTTCGCAAACGCTGTCAAGGTCCTTTTATTACATTCCATAACCTTCGGAATAATTTTATGGATTGTAGTGCACGAAGAAAATTGTAGTACCGGGAAAGACGAATATTTACGTCGGGGACATTTAATGCTTTTCTGAATGAATGTTTATATACGTTAGTTGCACTTAAAAGGTTAAATTTGTTTTGTAGCTTCAGCGTCAAAGTATAGTATTATTGAATTCAATACACTATAATTGTATGGAGGGTGGTTGCGATGGAAGTTTAAGGTATCCAACTACGTTCGGAACCATAATTTAACCTCGGATTTAAAAAGGTGCATAAATGGATAATTTTCATGATATTTGGTTTCACTTACAAGAAGAGGATATGGTTAAGCAAATTCATTTAGGGTCGAGACTTGGTGTAATAGTAGTACTCCTTTAGGGTGTTCATTCTTTAATGTAATTCCGCCAAATGTGGCCAGTCAATTCGGAGAAAAACGCCTTCGAAATTAAAGCTTAGCTTTTATGCAATTAAATTTAAATTTCCTCCAACGATTTCCCGTAGCTTGGTTGATATATCGTCTGCATACTGTGCGCGAGGTCTGGGTTCGTTCATTGGACAATTTTCTTCTTTCATTTCATTTAATTATTTTTAAAATTAAAAAACTTATTTATTAAAGGATTAATATGTATTAAATGATATTTTATGTAATTATTTTGTATTTTATAAAGTAAAAAATTAAATAAATTTATTATTTTTAAAAATATTTAAAATTATTAATAAAATATTTAAAATAATTATTAATTAAATAATAATCCACAATCCGATACCTATACCACTCGGCTACCGCGGCCACTCATGGTTCTGAACGTAGTCGGATACCTTAAATTGAATATTGGGTAGCAAATATTGAAAGTGAGAAGTACTGGAATAGTTTTTTGATGTACAGAGTGAAGGAAAATTATTTATTTTGCTTTTATATATCACATTCTTCGGCCAAGAAGTATTCAGCTAAAATAATTGTTTAAGGGGCAAAATTAGATCGATGAACCAAAAAACTTTTGATATCTTACAATGAAAAATATTGTCTTTCATGAAATAATGGTAATACCTTTAAATTAGTATGCTAGGTAAATTAGGTTAAATACGTCATTTTTCCTTAGGACTACACATAATGTACCCTTTATCAAAAAACGTTTTAGAGACAGTAACAGTAAAATTAGTTTGTTTTGTATTTAGATTAAAATATTAAGATGAATATAAAAGAAAAAGGTCAATTTGACCAGCCATTATCTTACAATTTTAAGAAATTTAAAAAGTTTTGAAGTTTTTTCAAACTTTTATAAAGTACTCAAATGTTAAAATGTTTTAGTCATTTTAAGTGCTTTATGTTTCTTCGATTATTGAAAACTAAAGTTAGTATAGATTTGAAGATATATTTCCTTGTTGTTTTTAATTATTATATCTTTAGCTAAACTTAGAAAAGACACGAAAATTTTTAAACCTTTAATATTTTTTTTTAAAATTGAAATCTCAGACCTAAATCCATACTAATTTTTGTAGAAACATACATTATGGAATATGTATAAAAAAATTCAAGATTCTATCTTGAACAGAAAGAAAGCCTTAGGGATTAGAAAACACGTCTACCTTCAAACTTAAAAGTCTGAGAGAAACGCATTTAAAGTTTGTAAATGCATAAATGAAAAACTTATAATGCTCGTAAAGCTCTAATTTTTAATGCTATTTTCTAATACATGTTCTACATTAAAACACTACCTTAATAAAATATGACTAAAAGCATTTTTTAAAATCCAAAATATAGTTTTGCATAATATTGATAGCATTTGTTACGACGACAGGTTATTCAGTTTAACCTTAAATAATATTTTTACAAAAGTTTTGAAATACAAAGCATTTATGTACAAAATAATAATAATACTTACTTAAGTGAAAAATCACCAGCTTTTATCATAAAATTTTGTTTTTTCAGTTTTAAATTGGGTCAGTTTATCAAGTCTGAGTTTTTGCTGTGCAACTTTAAAATAATAAAATATAGTGCTATAATATGTTTAATATAATGCAGTTTGGTACATCAAGGAAATATTCAGTTTTATATTCAATACTTGAATTAAAATTACTTGTATTCGGAAATCTAATTGCGGTATAAGCTGAGGGGGCTGATTTTTTTTATACATCATTTTCAGTAGCATTCCATCTTTTCAAAATATTGTTTCTCATAGCAACCTGAGAATGTTTGACCATGGCATTTTCTCAACAAAAAAAATAATGATAAATCTTCTAATAAAAACAATGTTTTAAAACAAACATGGCATTGAAATCAAATTTAAGATGACATAGTATGATTTACACTAAAATTTTTAATTGAAGGATTTTCAGAATTTTTTTTGGTCACCTCCTATGTGCATATTTTATGTAAACAAATGTTATGCTAAAAATTTCATAAAAAGCGAACCATTAAATTTTTTATGGAAAAAACTTAAAATTTTTGAAGTGATTTTAAAATGCTACTCCTCCTACAAGGATTTACATGAACGCATGAAATTTGATTTACAAGTTCATCAAGCCACATGTAACAAAAGTTGGTATGGGTTTTGCAATAACACGATTGGTATTTGTACAATACTTCTTTTTATGAATACTTATTGGAAATTCCTTGAAAAAGTATAATTTCTGAGTTCAATTATTTTTAAAAAAGTAAGTATCGGTTTTATTCAAAAATGCATACCGACTTTTGTTACATGTACTATTAGCAATAGGTAAAAATCAAAGCATTAGGCACAATGGAAAAAAAAAGCCTTAGCATTTTAAATGAAGACAAACTAGTTATTTTATCTTTCTGAGATAAGTCCGTTTAAAATTTGGATATCCTATAGGAATGTGGATAAAAACCAACATAAAAGCTATTATAATTCTGTGTTTTTTAAGTTTAGAGCTTTTAAATTTTGTGAGATTAAAGAAATATATATAAAGAATAATTTAGGCTAAAAAAATTAGGTTTGATTTTTTGACCGATTTTTGTCAATTTAATTGTATCGTGTCCCTTAATTAAGTAAATATGAGATCTCCAAGTACCAAGAACTTAATCAAACAGAAATTATTTTAGAAAGGAATATTGAATTTTCCCCCCCTGTAATGTGGCTGCGTATGGGTGCTTTTTACCTTTGCAGACCTAGTACATTCCCTATGATCTAGTATAACTTTTAAGCGTGGCACCATTTTAGGCGATACCAATTACCGCAAGTAATTTTGACGCCCAGTTTCTTCCCCTGAGGGAGGCATCTGAGCTCTGCCGATACGAAATTTGTATTTAGGTATTTGACTTTTCTGTGAGCATACAAGCCAAACGTATACTCAATCGATCTTTTTCATGCCGCATAATCATATGACATGGCCGCTGACGATTTTCTGCATCAAGAAAATCCACTGACTTGGGCTGGGGTCTAAACCGCATCCTTGGGTACAGAAAGCCAGCGACAAACCAACTATGCCACCCAGTCGGCATGAATATTGGAATTAATATATATACTATTTCACACTGAAAGTGCTCATTATGCATAAAAATATTTTTAATTAATTCAATTTAAGAGTGGAAAACTGCTAAAAAATGAAACCGAAACCAAAACATTAGCTCAAACAACTTCAAATACCTTAAAAACTAATTTATTGGGAGATCTGAAGTTTAGTGGCCGACTTCCCAGTGATATAAGCAACAATAAATTGCGAAAGAAAAATTCGGAATTTTTGAAATTTGCATGGTCTTCTTTAGTATATTAATGTTACTTTGTTTACAACTCAATAACTCATGTTGATTAAATACGAGATTAAAGAACGGCAGAATGTGACTTCTAAGAATTAGTGGTGACCTTCAAAGAGGGAGACATACGTTTTCAAAAAATAAATAAATAAATGAATAACGCCAATAGAATTGAAGATTAAGCAGAATAAAAATCTCATTTACTTTGTTACCATTGATGTACTGAAATAAACAAAAACTTTTAATACTGATGGATTGGAAACTGTCTTAAGAGCATTTGCTTTCTGTGTGTAGTGCCCTAAACACTAAATAAAAGTACTTTTAAGGTATGTTTTGTGTTTTTCAGATCAGTATTTTAAATTCTACAAGGGTGTCATTATAAAAATGTAAAATAATCCGTTTTACCAAATACTCAGAAATATGTTTCAATTTTCTATTCATTTTTTTTTTACTTTAATATGTATAGAAATTTTAATTTTTTAAAGAGGATTCACCCATGCAAAATTGTTTCAAAAAATCCAGAACATTTTTTTTTCTTTATAAATTGCTTCCTTAACATGTTTAGAACACAATGTAAAAGTGATTTTTTAAAATTCGAAGTCATTCTAAAGAAGCAGGTGTTAGAAGAGCCGCTGTTCGTAGCACTAAGTTAAAATTTCGATTGTTTTAATCGGACTTGAAACTTTAAACATGTTTTCTCAAAACTGTGTTTCTCAAACTTTCCTCCATCATATCTCAAGATCGGTTTGATCGAATGACTTCAAATTTATAGGGTAAACTCAGCACATATATACGCACCAATTGAACTAGGATCACTTCTCAAAACTTTTGAATATTTCTATTTCTTATAGTAAAAATATAACAAAGAAAAAATGATATTCGAAACTTTTCTTCAGAAGTCCACCAAAATTCCAATTTTTGATATTTTCAATTGAGTGTAGTTCATTTTGTGCAGTTAAGCTTACAAATTAAAATGCCGTTAATGTATATATATTTTTTTATTTCAAATAAGCCAACCAGCAACAATCTTGGAAGAAGTGAGCGTCCACTTTTTTTAGGTGGGTGTGTTCAGAGCGCTAAAATTCAAGTTCTATTGTATATTTTAGGCTAAACACTTATGTACATACTCTTAAACACATATAAATAAATGGTAAAAAAAACTTAAAGTTATATCACACTTTACTGGTCGTCAAAAAAAATTCCCTACGAATGCTTAAAAAACAGGCCGTCATGGGTGAACGCCCTTAAATTACAAATAAATCATTAAATCTTTGATAGAAATTTGCCCTTTAATTATTATTTTTGCGCGATGGAATCAATTAAGTATTTGCAATCGTTAAGAGATGAGTAGACTTTATACTTTAAATTCACATTTGTCACAAACATAAAATTAATAGCAATACACAAACACAAAACAAGACATTACCCCACACAGCTCACATGACAATCACTTAAACACCATTTGTTCGCTTCCGAGATCTTATCTATTTATAGTAATGATCAACCGGAAGTCATTTAAATCGTGCAATTTCCAATGAATGTTTTTCTGATTCGTTGACAAGTCGTGTTAACGCTTAAACTCACTACTGAGATTTATAGAAAAGTTATTAAAAATTTATGCGCGGACATGGTACGATTTAAGCAAAAAATTTTAAAGATTTACAAAAATTTTTTGGTTGTATGCTATGTGTGTATACTATGTAAAATAGATTTTGTGGTCAAAATTTCACAAAAGGCTAGCCATTTATATTTTTCTTAGGGAAAAAAAAAACTTACAATTTATGAAGTGATTTTAAAATGCTACACCTCCTACAAAAATTTACGTACATGCATGAAATTTGATTGAAACGACGTAAAACTATGTATAACAAAAGTTGGTATGGATTTTGCGATAACATGATTGGTATTCGTAAAATACTTCAGTTCATGAATGCTTATTGAAAATTCCTTAAAAAATGTATAAATTTTGAGTTTAATTCAAAAATGCATACCAACCTTTGTTACATGTATTATTAGCAAAATGTAAAAAACAATTCAAAGCATTAGGTGCAATTGAAAAAAGGACTTAGCATTTTAAATGCAGACAAACTAGTTATTTTATCTTTCTGAGATAAGATAGTTTATAAAGTTTTGATTTGTCATAGGGATGTGAATAAAAACGGACGTAAAAGCTTTCATAACTCTGCGTTTTTTAAGTTTAGAGCTTTCAAATTTTGTGAGGTTTTAGAAAATGTATATAAAAAAATTATTTAGGCTAAAAAAAATTAGATTTGTTTTTTTTACCGATTTTTGTTAAATGAATCATTCTGCCTCCCCTTAAGTCAATTTTTACTTATTTTTATAAATGCGTCCAAAATTGAAAAAAGAACTTTTATTTTATTCTATTATAAATGCTGATAGTTAAACGAATTAATTTTCAATGTAGTTTACATTAAATTAAAACTTGACATTTGTTATCTATATTGGCTTTTCAGATAGACAAATCATTGTAGTAAACATGTAATTAATTTTATTATAACTTAATGAAAATGATGTTCCTTTTCTTAAATCTAACTTATATTGTCTGGGACTCTAATCAGATATGAAAAAGTTATATACGCATAATAAAGGTGTACAAGGAAGAAAGTTAAAATTCCTGAAATTTTTGGTGTGTGTGTGTGTGAGCATTGTACACTGTAATTTTTAACGAAACAAAATTCTGTTTGTTTAATATTTTGATATATTTAATGTTCAGAAATTATACTTTATTCTAGAATTAACTCAAAATTGATTGCAAAAATCTGAAGTGTTTAAAAAAAAATCATAAGATTCGTATTTTTTCAAAATTAATCAACAATTATTTTAATTATTATAAAACTTATGGTCAATCGGTATTACTTTAAAATAAAGTCAGTACTATTTATTTATACTTTATTTTTTAATTATCAATAGTTTTTTATTCAGAAACTTATAGTTCTTTTTTTAAAAAAGATTGTGAGTCTGAGGAAAAATTCCTGAAATCAGATATTAAAGCTTATTTTTCGTAAAGCACCAGTAAAATAAACATGAAGACCGTTTTATTAAAATACTTAAATATTTTTATGCCGTCCAAACAAGAAATAAATATTTGTAACATACTTTATAACTCTTTAAAAGTCATGTTTATAATTCTATCAAAATAGCTGATGTATCAAAAATCCTCAACCATTCAGTAAACATTACCTATTTATTCAATGTTTCTCTTTTGATCCAAAACACTTACATACGTATGCAAATAAAACAATCTCAATTCCAAAAAAAATTATGAAAATTGAATAGATTTCGAACTAACATTGAACGTGAGTAAACAAGTGACAATACTGTGAAAAATGTAGGAACAGCCCATAATGTATTTTTGATCTCTTGCATTTTATATTCCATTATGCAAAAGCGCGAGAAAAATTGTAACATTTTCCTAACTTACAATTTTACCTGGTAACAAGGATTCGTAATAATTTCAAAAAATCTTATAAAACTGTTTTCTCCTTTAAGGGTTTCGAACAGTGAATTGAGACCAAAGTGTTCTACCTTCAAAATAGAATGGCCAGATTTTGATTGAAAATAAAAAAACTTTCCGTACGTTTCAAAAGACACAAATATCTATAAAATTTAAATTGATCTTTTATAAAAAGAATACTGACTTATGTCAGATGATCGAAAACGAAACAAAGTAATATTTATTGTCTTCGAATGATATAAATAGCAATTTCTATTACATTTTAAAATATTCAAATATTAATTTTTCCAATTATCAGAAGATATATTTAATATATTTTCTTAAGATATATTTTACAGTGTTTTTATTTTAATGAAGTTCGATTTATATTATATAAGATTAAAAAAAAATATTTGAATAATATATATTTTTTTTTTCATTTTGCTCACGTACTAATCAGAAAAGATGGAAAACGTTTTTTTTTATTTTAAGTATGTGCTTTAAAGAATAAAAGGTGTAAGAAATATTTCTAAATTCTCATGATTATTTTTATATTTGCAATATCTGTACTGTGAATATGAGTGTACGCTTAAAATATATTTCATAAAAGGTAATTTGCAGATATGTTTGAATTAGGATACAACCTCAAAAGGATAATTAATATACGCTTGTAACTGTCACATTGAAATCTTCATAAAGTTTTATGAAAAGATATATGCGTATGTCCTTTACACGTCATAAATTTTAGTTCTGAAGCTTATAAAAACCTAACAACATTGGAAGAGAACGTCTCTTATCAAATACATATATATTTTATAAATATTACGAAACCAAGCAATTTTAACGAACATTTTCTTACCAATGTTTAATAATTATCAAAGAAAATATGTTCAATTCAAATAAAAACTCAAAAATCTCTTGTTACACAAGGAAACTAGTGTGCTAGTATGAAGAAATGAAAAGTTATTGCTACAGAATATATTCAAACAAATAGACAGACAAAGGCAATTATATAAAAAAAAACTGATAATTATTTATTTGAAATGATTTCTAGCTACATCATGTCAAAGTAATTATAATGAAGAATGTATAAACCCAGATTACATATATATATATATATATATATATATATATATATATATATATATATTTTGTGTGGTTGTGTGGTGTGTGTGTAAAAAGTAAGGATAATTGAATGAGATTTAAAATTAAGTTTACTATCTAGCACTTAACTTTATTTTCCATTACATTTTCAAGTATCTAATTAATCACCCAATTATTTTTTCTGAAACAGATGGCCCCTAACCCTTAAACATTTCTGATTCCAGATCATTATATTTAATAGCTCTATATGTTAGCATTAACTTTCAAGTACCCTCATAAAGTCCACGGTACTCTAACGTCTGTATTTAAGTGGTAACCCACTCAGTTTTCACTTTGGCGTTTCTTTTTTCTCTCTACCTCTTAGCGTCAGATGATGTCGAGAATTATTTGAATAAAGATCTTTTTAAAATTAAGTCTGATTCTGGCTCAAAACATGTCATATATATATATATATATATATCAGTTCAAGTTGGAGAGATTACATTTAAGGGAATAAACCTTAAGTCTAAATATTTAAATTTTGATGAAAAGAAAATATATACTGTATGTTATACTCTCCGATTTTTATCGTATCCAAATTAAAAATAAAAAGAAAATAAACTACTACATTTTAAAAATAAAGAACGCAGTTTTCACATTATATTTCGATATTTTACTAGATATGTATTTGTAATTGCAATATTTTGATATTGGATGCAATTTTTATGTATGCATGTATTACGTGCAATACTTCATTGAGTAAATCTATGGGAAGGGCATGGGAAAAACTTACTTTTAAAATCATTCAAATCTATTCGAAGATTCATTAAATTTCTGAACATCTTATGAAATAATTAAATGTAAATATATCTGATATAATAATTAATGATCAAGAGAAAAAAACATAATTGGTTCATAATTATATACTTTTAGGAAACTTTTCTTCTTCGAAATTTAAATGACATTGTGAAGAAATAGAATTTTAATGCAACATGTATACTAATTCACATACACCTGTTAAAAAGCCTTCGCCACCCATGTGGTATAGTGGTTAGTGAAGCTGACAGTGGTGCCTTAGAGCCTGGGTTCGAATTCGGGAGAAGGCATGAATGATTCTAAATGTATAGTGTCTTCGCGGCATGGGGTTCCGCTAAATAGCCTTCAAGTCCTCTCCCGTGAGATTAGTGGAAGGGTAAAAGAGGTGGGAGGCCCCTGACCCCCTCAGGGTGTTCTTCCTCAAAACTGGGGTAGAACTGAGTGAAATCGTTCTGTTACTAGCACGTTAATTGTTTTTCCTTTCTCAAGGTAGTCAATAAACAAAATTCCATGTGCACCTCAAATATGGACGCCATAACCTTGCGAGATCACATTTGAATTTTTGGTCGCTATGAACAGCTTTCAACGGCTACTGTTCACTCAGCTGACGATCTTTTTGATTCAGGCGTGTAGTAATGGATCCATGTTTTATTCATTGTCACATATCTACGTAAAAAATCCTGTTTATTTCGCTTAAACACCTCCAAACAACGCTCTGAATCGTCGATGCATTGTTGTTTCTGATTGTTTGTGTCTGTGCGACCACGTTTTAAGTCGGCATATTACCTCTTAACCATTGTTGGCGATGAAGCAGTCCAAATAATACTTATCAAGCCATTGTTTTGGTTCAACAGTTTTTAAGCTACCTCTTGTGTTTTATTGCTTTTTTTTTGTTTGATACATAATTGCCTAATATATCGTGAAGAATTTTAAATAAATCCATATTCATAATCAAAAAGACTAAATCTATGCGCAGAGTGGAAAGTCATCAAATTTAACATAAGTAAAATGTTTTATATATAGAGAGAATAGGCTTAATACTACCTTTTGATTTTTTTTTCCTTTTTGTTATTTTTCTTAGATCAGTTTAAACAACATTTTAAAAACATTTTAAGTCAATTCCAACTCAGAAAAAAAGAATAAGAAAAATTTTATTTTATTTACTTTTTATTAAATAGTTACAATTAATACAAATATGTATATACATATAAAAGAATCACAATATAAAGAGGCAATTATAAAGCGATTTACCTTGCAATTTTCCATTTTCCTTTCTATATAGGGTTTTGGACTACTTTTTTCTTCTTTATTACTCTTTATTCATTCATTAAATTTAATAATTAAAATAAAATACTATAGTAAAAGAGAAATCACTTTCTCGAAAATTAGGCCAACCCTGGTGGGATTCGAACAAATGTCATTTGGATTAGAAATCCTACGCGCTACCCATTGTGAGACAGGGACACGATGGATGCTTTTCTTTTCCATATATGCTGTTGGAATATTATTTTTGCTTGTTACTATTTATTCATTTCTTAATTTATTGAATGAATTAATATTTTTTTAAAAAAACTGTATTAACATCAAGTGTCATCCTCTAAATTTTAAAAATATATATATTTGAACTTAAATGGATGAATAAAAAATATTTTATTAAAGATTGAAAATTTGAACAAGATATATATATATGGAGAGTGTGAACTAATATTAGGAATTGAAAAATATGCGAATCAGTTTACAATGCAATTTCAAAATTTAATTTTTTTTCGTATTATTTTTGTCTAATAATTTGGTATAGTCCATAAAACTTAACAAAATAAATGTGCGATTGGAAAGTTAGATAGAAGATTATTAAAAAAAAAACATTTTTTATAAACATTTCCCGGGTAGTCACCTGTGAGGATCATTGACTGGCAATAATTAGGCATTTGATTGAGAGCTATCCGCATGCGGTTTTTGGTTATAGTTTACATGATTCTCCTTCATGGTGCATTGATTTAATTTTCAAATAATTTTCTTTGCTTTCCTAAACACTATTATTCTATAGCATCACTAAATATTATTCTAATGATTGAGTAAATTAAGCCCGGAATAATTTTTAAAAAGTGATCCTAAATTGGGAAAAAATCCCTCTACTTAAGTTTGTATCATAAAAATAATCACTTAAGACTTTAGCAAATTATTTCTTACCAAATTTATATTTATTCTTTTAAGGTGACTTTTTTTTAGTGGGTTGAAAAGAATGAACAAAATCTCGGGGGTAAGATAATACGTTTAATAAACTAATACATCACCATTTCAAAAAAACAAAATTATAAAAACCTTTTTCAAGGAACCCAAAAACCTTTATAAATTTTTAAAAAAAAATTACAGTGAATTTTAGTTAAATACAGTCCTAGATTAAACGCTAGGTGGGAAAACCTACCTGATTAGGATTCTGGCTCTATCTGATGTTACAAACAGTGGCCTCCCAGTTCACACTACCGATTTTCATATGTTCTTTTTTGCGTGGGACACCATATTTCCCCTTTTGGGAAAATATAGCGTGCTTTTAAAAGTTCTAATTTTAGTTTTCTTAAATTGATAAAAAAAACATTTAAAATTTTAAAAAAAGAATCTCCTTTTAAAAGTAGTGTATTATTCAAAAATAAAACCCCTTTTTATCCAATTGACTAAATATAATATAAAAATTTAAAAATTTAAAAATTTTTTTTAAAAAAAATAATAAGATGCTGTATAAATTATTCAGAGCTATCTATTTTTCTCAAGATGATAGAAATAAAATAAATTTTTTTAACGGTAAAAATATAACTACTATATGTAGCATTTTCCTCAAAAAATAGCACAACCAAAATGTTATCTGTTACATTGTGATTCCCCCTTTATTATTTTCTGTGTCTCTTTGATGTATAAATGGAAAAGCATCTTTATATAGGTAATAGCTCCGAAAAATCTGGGGAGCATTATTTCAGTTATTTGTCGGAAATTTGAGATTTTTCGTGAAGATGTGACTTTCAGAACTCATTTAGATGAATATAAAAGGGCTGTATCCCTTTTTTTATGCTCCACAAAATATATTAACATTTCAATTAAAGACACTGGTGACGCTCAAAATGTTTAAAAAACTGAGGGCTGAAAATAAAACAATTTTTTAAATATATATATTTTTTGAAAAAAATTTTAAAAACCTTTTTCAAATTTATAAATGAATATTCTTCAAAAAAAAAATTTTTAAATATAATGATAATTTTAAAATTATAAGCATGCGAAAATAAAAAACATTTTTTTGAATATTAATTACCTGTTACGTCGTGCTGGGATTTTCTAAACTGTTTGCTTTAATATCTAGCAATAAGTCGATTTATAAAGAAAAGTGTACTCTTATTACACTGTGTGCCTTTTTATAAATATTTTAATAATGTATATTTTTTTAAAAAATTAAAAATTTATCTTTTTAAATTTTGTTTAAAAATTCCAATATTTTTTAAATATTTTAATATATATATATATATATATATATATATATATAATACTAATATATAATAAAACTAAATTTGATGGTTTTGAAGAATATGGTAAATTTTATAACGCAAAGTTTGATACATGAAAGGTTAAATTTTTGAAAATATCAGCAACGTAACATTTCCTATATTTATTGATAATGTTTGTTTGCATATGCTTATAATTTTAAAATTACGATTATTTTTTTTAACATTTTTAAATTTTTGGGGGAACCCCCATTCACTTATAAATTATGCGAAAATTTTATTCGAATATTTTTAATTTTTAATTTTCCCAAAGAATTTATTGATTTAAAAATTTTTTGCTTATATTTCCCCCACCCTGAGAAAAAATTAACCCCCCAAAAAGAAAAAGGGAGTTTTTCCATGAGTGAGAGGTATGGAAAATTGATTTTTCCCAGGAGAAATGAATGAATCGATTGTGCCATTTTTCTATTATTATTGAGAAATCCTTTAAGAATTGAAAAACCCTTTTTTTATTCAATCAAAAGTGATATTTTGCTTTTTTATTAATTTTTAGTTTTTGGGGTAATTTTCCAAATAGGATCTAAGAAAAAAATAAAACTTTATTTGGCAGGTATTAGCAATTGTGAATTAAAAAATGATTATTATTTTTTTTAAAAAGCTTAGTGCACCTTTTCATTGTCTTTTAAATTTAAAAATTTTAAATATAAAATAAAAAAAAATATATTTTCCCGAAAGCCGAAACTATTATTCTAGAAAAAAAAGATCGCCTTCCCCCTTTTTTTTTTTTATTCATTGATACTTGAATATTTTTTTATTTCTAATGAGGGGGATTGGGTTCTACCATTGCAGACCTGGTAGATTCCCCGAAAGCTAGTATATCTTCTTTGGGGCGGAAAAATTTTATAAGTGGGTATGAAGGTAATTTTGACGCCCAGTTTCCTTTGATACTTAAAAACATATATAAAATACATAAACTTGAAAGAAGTTTTAAATTATCCTGCAAAAATAATATAAAAAAGGTTTAAGAGGGGAAAATTTTTTATGTTTAAACCCCGATTGGTAAATTTAAATTTATTGTTTTACCCCTAGAAAGTCACCATGCAAATGAAATTTAATTTTTAAAAACCCCCTCTAGTGATAAAAAGAATAAAAAATTTTTTGGAGAAATTTCCTGGATGAAATGGGAATGCATTTCTTGAATGGGATTTTGACCGTAAAGGGTAAAAAAATAAATAAAAAAAAAAAAAAATCGTAATGGTCCTTGCAAAAATTGAAGAGCCCTTTATTTTACTTTAGGCATTGTTTCCCAAACCTTTCAATATTTGTAACCCAATACTCAATCAAAATTTTCACCCCCTCCCATGAAACAAAATGCACAAAAAATTTCCCAAATAAATACTGTATTTTCCAATGACTTAAACCTTTTAAATCCCACCAGCGTATATATACATCTTGTTTAAAAAAAAGTATGTTTAAATGCCTGGGGTTTTTGTTTTCCGAAGTACGATCTTTCCTTGCCCCAATTATGCATAAAATTATTTTTGGCTTTAAATTTTAAAATTTAAAGGGAACCCCTTATATTTTTTGGGAAGGATTTTACTCATGAGAATATTTTTCCTTTTTTAAATTTCCCCCTTTAGTACCCTACCCCCCCCTTCATGGAAAAAGAAGGAAGGGAAAACGAATAGCGAAATTTTTTTTAATCAGCAGAAAACCTTCAAAATTATCAAGACAAACATTCATTTTGTTCATAATTTTATATATACCCCATGGAGCCACTGGTAATTATTAAATTTTTTCTATCTTAATATTGTTAAATTTTTTTTAAAAAAAAAATTCTGCAAATACTTAATACATTTATAAGTGTACTTAAATTGGGGGAATTATTATTATTTTATTTTTTACTTTTTGTTTGGGCAGAATATATTTTGCCGTTTATTTTTGTAAAAAAATATATTTTTTTAAAAAAACTTTTTTTTTAATTTTTTCAGTATGTTCGTGCCCACCCTTAAAAAATTTTTCCACCCCCTAAGGGGGAAAGCCCCAGTTTTAGGGAAAAGCTGGCATAATGTTATTTCCCGAATTGAAAAGTAAGAAAATGTTGAAAAGGAAACAATGCACCAAAAAAAAACCCTTTAAAAATTAGTTCAATAGGTCAAAAGAGATGCCATATTTTCTATTTACCGCCTTTTTTAAAAAAAAGCTCTGGGTATTGATTCTAAAAAATGCCCCACATGAACTGGAAACCCGACTCCCAAAGGGCCCCAATTCATGACGTCCATGATAAAGACAAACACGGGGTTCTCCATTGAATTCAAAAAAGACTTCAAACTAAATGTACTTGTTGTACAAAATTGTAAAACCCCAGATAAAATTTTTTAAAATTTTTAAAAATTTCATTTCTTTATATTTAATTCATTAAATGGTATAAAAAAAAACTTTTTCTATGCGGGCTTTTAAATAAAATTTGTTAGCTTGGGGTGCGTTGTTATTTTTAAAAAACTTTTTAAGAGAAAGTTTTTAAAAGAAAAAAGGAAAAAACGAAAAAGCATTAACGAAGCCGTCACGGATTGTTTTTTTGGTGGGCCAGGGCATCCCCATGAGTTTTTTTAACCCGATTGGCCTTAAAAACCAACCCCCCCATTTTCATGTAACTATGACGTTAGATCCCACCCAAACTTAGTTTAAATCGTCTTACTATATGATTTTTCCCCCAAACTTTTTCAAAACCCAAATATTGAAAAAAAGGAAAAAAAAGATTATTTAAGAAAAAACAATTTATCGAAAAAAAAGCAAAACAAAATAATTTATATTTTTATTAAGTAAATACCAAAAAGTATTTTTTTCAAACATTTATGGGGTGTTATACCAAGTAGTGAATGTCAATACAAAAAATTTGATACAAAAATATTTTTTAATTTTGGGGGGTTTTTAATTAGGGTTTTTTATTGTAGTTGACGTCATAGTACATTATTATTGCATTCTAATATATTGTTATTGTTTAAGGGGGGGAATGATGAAAATTATGATTGAAAATTTTGCCAAAAATTTTAAAATTTCAGAATCACTGATTTATTTTAAATATTCCTCGCAATATTGTTTAGGAAAAGGCTATACTTCCCTTTGGGGAATAAAATGGTATTTCATTGAACAGTATAATCAAGGTCCTTTTTTTAACCCCGGGTCTTCACATCATTCTATGCAAAAATTATTTATTAAAAATCCTGTTTTTTCTCTAAGAAATTCAAAAAATCCCCAAAGAAAAAACCAAGTTAGTTCTAAGGAAAACGAGATATCAAATTTTTAAATTGAAAATATTGGGGAAAGAAAAATTTTTAAAACAATTTATATATACTTTTTAAGATAGTCGGCCCTTTTTTTTTAAACGATATTTTCTTGATGTGCAAAACCTAGCAACGTATGTCATATAATTATGTGTGGCAATTAAAACATCACTTGAGTATCAATTTGGCTATGGCCCTTTCGGCAAAATTAAATCCCTGTAATATTGTCACATAGATTAAAGTACTAGGGAATTGCATACTCAAGTAAAATGGTTACAGCTCTCACTAGTCACGACTTAATACTTCCCGAACTGAATAGTTCTTTAGCTTATACACAGCCAAGTTAAGTTCAACAGCTGTAATGATAGTTATCCTTTATAAATAAAATTATATTTAACAGTAATAAAAGCACGAGAGAAAGAAAGAATTCCAATTAATAAAAATACACGCACGAGATACAGAAACTAAAGTCAACACAAAGGAAGCAAAAGCTATTTAAGACAAGTCGTCCGCAGCCGGGCTCTTTTCCGGCAGTAAATCGTGTTTATGCCAACCGAAGTGAGCTCTTTTTGCTACAATATTTAACACCCGACGATAGCTTGAATTAAAAACTAATTGAAACGCCCATATTTGGTAACGAAGATGCCACTAGATGGTGCCACCACGAAATGGCTCTCTCATTTTGGGACTGGCTGTATCTAAAAAGGCAAAGTTGTTAAAATGCCGCCCCAATGAGAAACAAAAAATATTTTTTTAAAAAAAGAAAACCGTCAGTTATTTCTGCTGATGTAAACCATGATGATTGAAACAGTTAAAAACCAGTGTTCAAAGAATAGTAATTATGTTACATTCTTTGACTAACATGTGTAATACGTTTACGTAAGCAGTTAAAAATGGCATATAGTCTCATCCAATTTTATCTTATATTATTTTATTGTAAAAATAAAATGAATGCAGGACGAGGAAGACAAAAGTTGTCCTAAATTGTCAGGAACAGTATTTTAATATTAAAAAAGTAACTTGTTTTTGGTATGAAGTTCATTTCTGAGAGTAATATTTTTTCTTATTGTCTAGTATTGAATGTGTATAATGAAGTTATATACAGTCCAGTTACATTAATGTGACCTTCACGTACTTTTGACGTCACCGATAAACAGCTAAACAGAGAAGGAAGAGGGCAGCACAATGTATTAGAGCATATATAAAGTGTGAATGATGACTTCGGGAAACTCTCAAATATTAACGTACGCCACTCCTGTGTGGTGCTACGCAGATAATTCAAATATTAAATTACTAGAAAATGCACAAAATGCTCTTATTAGAAATATCACCAAAGCTTGCAGATGTACCAATAATAAAGAAATTTACAAAGATATTAAAATCTTAACTTTCAAAGCTTATATTCAAAAGTTGACAACCAAATTTTTTGATAACCTCCCAAACATCAATAATTCTAATATTTTAAATCTCGGGAAATATGGTCCCGATGTAAATAGAAAGAGGCCCAGACGAATTCTAGTGGACTCTTTAATTCCCTCTCACAATAGTTAACGTCTTTCCCTTGGTGTAAATGACTCCTTCTTCTAAATTTTTACTCTCTTTTTATGTTTAATTATTTTTCTTATAATTTATTTTATTATTCTGTAACCCACACAGGCAAGCACAATTTTCCTATCTCTTAAATTTCCGTTACTTCAGGGCAGTCAATAGAGTGTTAGCTCATAGATCCCTCTCATCCAATAGCAGACGGATCTCTTGTCTGCTTACCATGAAAATCCACACAATTTTGGATGTCTCCGAAGCAAACATCCGAAGCCACACCCCTTGCTCCTTCTGTGTAAACCTACCAGGAAGCTCCCTCTCAATTCAGGCTCCTCAAAATCAAAGTCCCAGTACTTTTCGATATGAGATGGAGGAACGCTTCGCGTTCCATTTCCCAATGATGTTCAGTATCTCTTCGGAAAACAGTGCAATCATTGGCATAATGATCATTGGTTGGTCCAAAGGAGCTTAACCATTATTTCTCGGGCCAAGGGTGGAAGTCTTTCCAAAACGGCTAAGTCTGTGAACAGTTCGCGTGCCATCATAGTAAAAGTATACCGTGCATGGCAAAATGGGAATGTTTAAAGTGAGCGAAGTGGCAAATGTGTTGCAGTAAGGGCCATAGGTAACAGAGGTGAACGATGGCAGCGGAGATGCATTCGGCCGAATAGACGTGCTGACGTTGAGCAACTGATCACCTAGATGGCCCAAGGGGTTATAATCAGTGTCTCATAAACTACTGTTTAGTTAACGTTGCTGCGTCTGGATCTCAGAAGCAGACGTCTGGTTCATACACCTATGCTGACTGTTCTTCATCGACAACGCAGGCTGGAATTTGCACGCCATTACCGCAACTGGACGTAAACTGAGTGGCGACCCTTAGCATTTTCCAATTAATCCCTTTTTATGCCCCATCGGACAGATGGACGTTGGCGTATATGGCTTGAAACCTCTGAAACCAAATATCCTGCAAACCTTTGCCGTGATGGTCCAGACTGGAGGTGGGAGCATTATGGTCTGCAGAATGTTTTCCTGACAATCTCTGAGTTCACTCATTATTGTGGATGGCACGATGGATCAAAACAAGTACGCATCTGTAATTGCAGACCATGTCTACCCCTATATTCACATTGCTGTTCCTCAGGATGAAGGCATCGACCAGCAGGGGAATGTGAAGTATCATACCAGTGCAGTTAAGTGCGTGGTTTGAAGCGCACTAGAATGAGTTTACCGTTCTCCTCTGGTCAGCAAACTCACCTGACTAAAACCCAATCAAGAATCTGTGGGACCATCTCAATCCAGTTGATCACGCAATGAATCCTCTCCCGCGTAATATAGCACAGCTGGCCATGACACAAAATTCCACATGACTCAACATCCCAGTGAACATCTACAGGAACCTAATTGACTCTTTTCCTGCTCTTCTGGCAGCAGTTCACTCTACGAAAGATAACTATTCTGGCTTCTGTCAGGTGGTCACATTAATATGGACTGGACTGTGCATTTTAAAAGTATTATGGAATTAAAAACGAAAGTTTAAATTTTGAATATCGTGATCAACACACAATATACACATTTTAAAATTATGTATAAATAAACTTATTGGTACAGTAAAATTTAAAATGGTTCGTACTTTATGACATGTATTCGCATAAGAAGTATTCGAAATTATCAAAGTTAATTTTATAATGTTGCGAATGATTTCCATGCATTTGTGCAAAAGGAAAACTTAACAGTATGTAGCAAAGTAAAGTTTTTTGATATGAAAAGGAAATAATATAGCATATTTGTGAAAAGTAATAAAACCAGAATTTTAAATTGCATATGCGGAAAAATCCATAAGTCCAAAAAGTTACATTCACTGAGCATTTTAACGTAGTTATCTAATCGAATATTTAACTTTACTAACTCAAAATTTATCGCAGCCCTACTGGCAAAGTTATCTGAATTAAAAGGTCGTAAAACGGTATACTTATACAAAAAATGTAGTCGATAGAAAGAAAAGAGACCCCATGAATAAATATAAATGACTTTGCCTCAGCTTTATTGAGAAGTTAACAAATATGTTTCGCTCTTTCTTCACTTTATTACATATTGTGGTCGCCGCAAATTATATTCTGAGTTTTTCAATACTTTTTAAAGAATCGTATGCATTTTAATGAGCCTTTTAATTTTATTTCAAAAGGAATATACACAATATTACGTGGCGTTATTCGAGCATCCGAATGAAAAAATAAAGAAAAAATATCTTCAAATGCAAAAGAAACAAGTGCTGTTTCACCAAGACAATGCTCCATGCCACAAGCATATAAAAACTTTTGTCAAATTGAACGAATTGCGCTTCGAATTACTTTCCCCTTCCCCCTCCGTACTACTATCTTAAACCCTTATCTAACGCATTATGATTTACTGCAGTTTTTTCATGCAAATATATATATATATATATATATATTAATCACTGCATTGAAAATTAAGGTATATAAAGGAAAAAATACTCAACTTAAGGAAATTTATAATCCACTAGAGCTAATTAATTAATTAAAGATATTCTACAGCAAAATTAATTATATACATTGTTCACCTAAAATAAATAGTAAAATCATTTTCTAAAAGGACCTCATTGACATACAAAAAAATAATAATAATACACTTATCTTTTGAAATTAACTATTTTTTTGGAACAAAAATGAGAATCTTCGCAATCCGCAGAAAACACCGTCAGTTAAAAAAGCAATTTCTGCAATAAAATTATTCACCTTCCCCGCTAAAATACTCATCATAGAACCCGTGGTGCCATATACTTTGGAAAAGTGGATTTCAAATAATATTCCTACTAAGTATCGTCAGAGTATTCGTAAAAATGGCTTTTCTATATAATTTTAAAGCCAGTGGTATTTATAAGTACCACCGGTAGATAAAGGGTTAAGAGAACGCTACAGGGAAAGTTGTTTGGCGCAAATGAAAAAAATGAAGCTGA